>OX377622.1:58349067-58452671 GCA_947397865.1 Polietes domitor
CACTTAAGTAATACGGCTTGGCCTTTTATCTAGAACAATATATTTTGTATATATACGAATTATTTACATTTTTATTAGTTAATATTTCAAAGGAAAATTGTCTAAAAAACCTTTGCTTAGAGCTTAATTTATTTTTGAGAGAGATTTATGTATCTAGGAGCGAAGATATCAAAGCATTATCCGACATTTCACATGAAGTCTTAAATTTGTTGCTGATCTTTGCTATTCTATCAATAATTTTAGTTGTATTGGACATTTTCATGTAACATATCTGTAGGGGAAACGCCGAGGAAGATTTAGCATAATTTTTAAAACTTTGTTTTGACAAATTTGTAATTTTTTTTAGTGTGAAATAGCGCACTTTTCCCCATACTGGGCAACCATACAAAATTAATGATTGAAATATAACTTTAAGGATAATTATTTTATTAAAGTTGCTCAAGGACGACTTTCTGTTAATTAAAGGATAGAAAATTTTTATATACATGTTGACTTTTCTTTGAATATTAGTAATATGACATTGAAAGGTGAGTTTTTTATCTAGGAATATACCAAGATATTTAACATTTTCAGACCAATCTATATCGACACCATTTATAGTTAATTTGGAAGGTGGGAGGAAACAATTCTTTCTTTTTCTGCTGAAAAAAATAGATTGAGTTTTTTCATAGTTCAATTTCATCTTCCATTTATCATAGTATTGAACTAACTTATTTTAATGCATATTGTAAATTGCTCACTATATCATGACCAAGTTTATGAGAAAAAAAGATGCCAACATCGTCTGCATATGCAGCAATATTTACATGGCGATAACGAGGGGAAGTCAGACATGTATAAATTGAATAATATCGGTCCTAAAACCGTACCTTGTGGGACTCCAGCAGGAATTTCATTTGAGTCCGATAATTCGTTGTCAACAAGAACACGAAAGTGTCTGTCCTCTAAGTAGCTTTTAATGATTTTTATTAAGAAATGTGGAAAATTATACTTTATCATTTTGTATATTATTGCATCATGCCAAATGGTGTCAAAAGCTTTAGCTACATCAAGTAGTACCAGAGCTGTTGAGAATCCGTTTGAAAAATTTGACTTAACATGGCTGCATATTCTTTTAACTTGATGTGTTGTGCTGTGATATCTTCTAAACCCGAATTGTTCGAACGGGATTATGTTATTACTATTTAAATGATTATCAATTTTAATTTTAACAATTTTTTCGAATAACTTACTTATACTACTTAATAGGCTAATTGGACGATAACTGTTCGGATTGTAATATTGGTTTCCTGGCTTTTGGATAGGAATAACTTTGGCTATTTTCCAAGCCTTAGGGAAATATTGCAATTTCAGGCAGGCATTGTAAATATTTATTAGGTACGATATTCCATTGGTAGGTAGATGTTTGAGCATTCGGTTGTTAATCATATCAAAACCAGTTGCTTTTCTTATTTTTAATTTTTTTATTATGGATCGAACCAAACTCATCGTGATCATTTCTGTTGGTGGAGTGGAATATGATTGGTGGTTAAAGCATGAAATCGAGGTTTCGACAGCATTTATGTGATCCCTCGTACTTTATCCATCAGATGTGTGATGGTTTTTTTAAAATATCTCAGCAAGACAATTTGATTTTTCCTTGTTGGTGTATTTGATACTAGAACCTATTTTAAGAGGTGGCATATTTTGTTTCTTGTTCCTTAATATTTTCGTAGTATTCCAGAAAGGTTTAGATGTTTTATCAAGAGCCTTAAGTTTTTGGGACCATTGTCTGTTTCGAAAAGTCCGTATCTCATTCCTAACTGTGTTGTTGTAACTACACATCGTTAAGTAATCAATGGGTTGCCTGTATCTGGACCATTCCTTTTTATAAAAATTTCTAATTCTAATGAGAATAAGGATATAAATTGGTAGTATAAAATTGTTTGTCGCCTTATTGAAGAGTGGCACAGATTGTCTAACAGATTCATGAAGTGTGCTTGAAAATTTTTCAATGCACAAATCAATCTGATCTGTATGCTCAACATTCGAATCTATAGGACCTATATGATTAAATGAATTTTGCAAGACAGATTTATATTTTCTCCAGTCTGCCTTATTAAAGTTGTATTGACTCTGTGAAACAATGTCTACCTCAGAATTAAGATGAAACAAGACAGGTAAGTGGTCAGAATGCAAATCAGTTCTTGCCGTTAATGGGGACAAGAGATATGGTACATTGGTCAATAAAATATCTAAAGTCGAGGGACTAGCTGTGGATATGGGTGGAATATAAGTTGGTGTGGGTGAAAATGAGATGGATATTGGGAAGAATGTTGTCGTTTCATTCAGTATGTTGCCCCAGCTATTAGCTCTAATACAGCCCCAGTTCCGGTGTCTACTGTTATAGTCTCCACAAAAAATGAAATTGCCAGCTGTACTGAGTAGTTTACGCAAATCTGTCTTGTATAAGTTCCTATTTTCGTCAGTGTTTCTTGCTCCTGGAAAGTAAATACTGAATATTTTTACATTATTTCGATTTTCATTAACTAATTCAATACCCACATTCTCTATCAAATTGGTTTTTATGCTAGCTAATTCAGTGAATTTTATAGTTTTCCTAATTTGTAGTTCGGGTGTGAAAATTTAATATGAGGCTTTAGCCATGTTTCAGATAATAGGCATATATCGATGTTATTCCTATTCAAAAAATCAAAAAATTCATACATTTTGTTGCAGACGCTTCTACAATTCCAGAATACTGTTTTCAATGTTAAATTAGACATTATTACTATACAAATACTTAACAGCTAATCTAGCTATAACATTAAATTGTTCCTCTCTTGAGTTACATGAGCGGAGATTTGAGACCATTTCAAAAGTTAGTTGTGTCAGTTCGTCTTCGTTAAATAATTGTTTTTGTGTATTAACCGATTGGTTGTTGTTGTTTTTATTGTTGCTATAGTTAGTGTTGGAATTGACTTTGTTACTTGATCGCTGATAGGTGTTGTTTTTGTTTTGACTATTGGCAAATGTGGATAGTTGCTTGCTCTATTGTTATATTGGGGAGCATTTGACGCTCTCCTCACAACGAAACTTTTTCTCATTTCGAGATAAGCAGTAAGATTCGGACATTCGGGGTCGTTTGCTGTGTGATTGTTGTTACAATTTGCACAACGAGTAATATTTGGGTTCTGGCAGTCAGCTGTTCTATGTCTTCCAGCACATGTAGCACATTTTGGTTTGACATTACACCCACGTTCTCCGTGTCCGTACATCTGACATTTGCGGCATTGTACTGGCTTGTTTTTAGTTCTTCGCTGAAAGTCCCACTTAATAATAGTATAAAACAGAGCTTTTGTGTTTTTACGTAAATCATGCATTCGTACAGTTGTTCTTTCGAAGTACACTATATAGATTGTATCATTGTACGTATTATATGTTCGTAAAATTTTTTTAACGTCGATGCATTTATACCCGAGGCGCAATAATTCAGACTTGACTTCAGCTTCAGATTTTCCTTCTAAACCGTGAATTACGACTTTGAATGGTTTTTCGTCTTTACGCTCATGTGTAAAGAACTGAATATTATTTTCTATAAACAGTTTCACTAAGGCGTTGAATATATCCATTGTTTCACAAATGATTTTTAGTCCGATGGACATTTTTTTAACTAGATAGTTTTTAATGCCTTTTTCATTTAAAAGTTTGTAAATATTTTCTCTATTGTCGGTTAAAACCTTAATAGGAGATATTGATATTTTTTTGGGGATATTATCCCCACCACTTTCTTCCTCTTCATCTTCATCATTCAGTTGGAGTGGCGAATAGAAATTTATTCGCGACATAGATTTTTGTTTTTTAGATGAAGACATGTCTTCATCGTTTTTTACTCTTTGCCGTTTCAGGATTTTGTTTGTGTGAGAACAGAAAGTAAAGAAAAGTATCAAAACACGCGTGATTATACGTACAGAACATTCGCTGACGACAATCAATGCAAGACTGAAAGGTATAAAAATGGTACCATCAAAACCGCTGAAGTTGAAATCATGAAATTCGATATATACTTTCATCTGACTGTGAATATGCGAAACAAAAAGGTTTTTTTTCGAAATTTGTACTTTTAGGCGGAAAATGGGGCAATGGAGATAAAAAAGGTACCAACCAAACGGCTGCAGCTATAACAATGAAATTCGGTGTGTACACTTCTCTGACTGAGGTGACGCGAATAATAAAGAGACCTTCCGATATTCGCAGCATAAGGATGTAAATGGAAATAAATTTGGCTACAATCAAACGGTTGTAGCTAGAATCATGATATTCAGTATTTGCACTAGTCTGTCTGGTACGATTTTTTCTAAATTCATACTTTTAGGGTCAAAATGGAAAAAGGAGTAAAACTGGTACCAAAAAAAAAAAAAAACGGCTGCAGCTAAAATCGTGGAATTAGGTGTGTACATTCCACTCTGAAAAATATTGGATCTTCAATATGAGCTCTTTTCCTATCAAAATGGTACATACATTTAGGCTGTAGATGAAATCAAGAAATTGCAAATGAGGAAAATCGGGCTTGAGGGAAATTGTCTCTACCTAATAATAGTTAGGGCACATTTTTGAAGATTTCTGACTAATAATTACATTAATATTTATATATAGATGAGGAATATTAATATTATAATAATGAAGAATTTTCCTAATATGGTAGTGCACTTCTGTGTAATGTCGACAGCCTTTAACCTGCCGATAATACTGTGGAATACACTCCGTGGTGGAAGGTATATAAGATTCGACTCGAACTTCATGCCTTTTTACTTGTTATTTTTTATTTTATTTTGTATTTTAGCTTATTTTATTCTCTACAAAATATCAAAAATTCAAAGCGGGGCTACCAAAGGTTCAGAAATTAAAATTGTTTTTCAAAATGATTTTCTATTTCAGCAAGGCAAAGTTGTAGCTTTTACGGCAACAATACAACCTTAGGATAAAATTATTATAAGTCTAAGATATTGCAATTATTTTTTTTGCAAAAATATAATATGATTTACTTTTATGATCAGTGCCATGGTTGATTGATTTTGGTGCCAGGTTATTTATAACTTCCTTAATTTTTTTTTGAACTTTAATAATTTATTTGCATACTTTTGCGAGCCATACAAAGGCGACATGTATATTTCAAATGAAAGAGTAGAATATCTATTAAAAATACTTTTAATGTCATGCTTCCACTCATATTACTTTTGGCATTAACAACAATTTGAAATTTACCCTTTAGTTTGTTCATATCTTACTTTTTAAGGGGGGCATTTGAAATTGTTGTTAATGCTAAACGAATACCAATCGAAGCATGAAGTTTAAAGTATTTTTAACAGATATTCTTCTCTTTCATATGATGCCCATATCAGCTTTGTATGTGTAGCAAAAATACGAAAATAAATTATTAAAACAAATATAGTTTAGTTTATTCATATTTTACTTTTTAATGGGGGACATTTGAAATTGTTTTTAAAGCTAAACTAATATGGCTCGAGGCATTAAATTTAACGTATTTTTAACAGCTATTCATCTGTTTCATTTGATACCCATATCATATTTGTGCGTCTCGTAAAAGTAAATTTGTGCAAAAAATAATATTTATAATCAGTACCATGACTTGGGGCCTGTTTATTTATAATTTCCTTATTTTTTTAGTTTTGATAATTTATTTTCATACTTTTGCATACAAAGGTGACATTCATTTCAAATTAAAGACAAGAACATCTGTTAAAAATACTTTAAATTTCGTGCTTCGGTCCGCATTAGTTTAGCAACAATTTGAAGTTTACCCTTTAGTTTGTTCATATTTTACTGTTTTAAGGAGGGACTTTTGAAATTATTGTTAATGCTAAACTAATATAAATCGAAGCATGCTAATTAATGTGATTTTAACAGATATTCTTCTCCTTCATATGATGCCCATATCAGCTTTGTATATGTCGGTTAAATATGAAAATAAATTATTAAAACAAATATAGTTTAGTTTATTCATATTTTACTTTTTAAGGGGGAGACATTTGAAATTGTTGTTAAAGCTAAACTAAAATGGCTCGACGCATGCAATTTAAAGTATTTTTAGCTAATATTCTTCTATTTCATTTGATACCCATATCATCTTTGTGCGTCTCGTAAAAGTAAATTTGTGCAAAAAATAATATTTATAAACAGTACCATGGCTTGGGGCCTGGCTATTTATAATTTCCTTAATTTTTTGAGTTTTAACAATTTATTTTCATTCTTCTGAGAGTCATACAAAGACGAAATGCATATCAAATGAAAGAAAAGAATATCTGTTAAAAATACTTTAAATTTAATGCTTCCATCCATATTACTTTTGGCATTAACAGCCATTTAAAGTTTCTCCCTTTAGTTCCTTTAGGGTGTTCATATTTTACTTCCTAAGGTGGGATACTTGAAATTGTTGTTAAAGCTAAGCTAATATGGATCGAAGCATAACATTTAAAGTATTTTTAACAGATATTTTTCACTTTCATTTGATATATATATCATTATTTGTATGTGTCGTGAAAATATGAAAATAAATTATTAAACCAAATATAGTTTATTTTAGATTATTGATTTTTTGCTTTTTTAAGGGGGACAATTGAAATTGTTGTTAATGTTAAACTAATACGGATAGAAGCATGAAATTAAAAGTATTTTTAGCGCATATTCTTCCCTTTCACATGATACCCATATCAGCTTTGTATGTGTCGCAAAAACATGAAAATAAATTATTAAAACAAATATAGTTTAGTTTATTCATATTTTACTTTTTAAGGGGAGACATTTGAAATTGTTGCTAAAGCTAAACTAAAATGGCTCGACGCATGCAATTTAACGTATTTTTAACAGTTATTCATCTGTTTCATTTGATACCCATATCATCTTTGTGCGTCTCGTAAAAGTAAATTTGTGCAAAAATAATATTTATAATCAGTACCATGACTTGGGGCCTGTTTATTTATAATTTCCTTTTTTTTGAGTTTTAATAATTTATTTGCATACTTTTGTGAGTCATACAATATGCATGTCATACAACATGCATATCAAATGAAAGAGAAGAATATCTGTTAAAAATACTTTAAATTTCATGCTTCGCTCCGTATTAGTTTAGCATTAACAACAATTTGAAGTTTACCCTTTAGTTTGGTCATATTTTACTTTTTAAGGGGGGACATTTGAAATTGTTGGTAATGCTAGACTAATATGGAGCGAAGCATGAAATTTAAAGTATTTTTAACAGATATTCTTCTCTTTCATATGATACCAATATCAGCTTTATATGTCTCTTAAAAGTATGAAAATAAATTATTAAAACAAATATAGTTTAGTATACTTTATTCATATTTTTCTTTTTAAGAGGGGAAATTGAAATTGTTGTTAATGATAAACGAATAGGTATCAAAGCATGAAATTTAAAGTATTTTTAACAGATATTCTTCTCTTTAATTTGGTACCCATATCATCTTTGTGCGTCTCGTAAAAGTAAATTTGTGCAAAAAATAATATTTATAATCAGTACCATGACTTGGGGCCTGTTTATTTATAATTTCCTTATTTTTTTAGTTTTCATAATTTATTTTCATACTTTTGCGAGTAATACAAAGGCGAAATGTATATCAAATGAAAGAGAAGAATATCTGTTAAAATACTTTAAATTTCATGCTTCGCTCCGTATTAGTTTGGAATTAACAACAATTTGAAATTTACCCTTTAGTTTGTTCATATTTTACTTTTTAAGGAGGACATTTGAATGCTAAACTAATACGGATCGAAGTATGAAATTTAAAGTATTTTTAACGAATATTCTTCTCTTTCATTTGATACTCATATCGGCTTTATATGTCTCTTAAAAATATGAAAATAAATTATTAAAACTAATATAGTTTAGTATACTTTATTCACACTTTTCCTTTTGAGAGGGGAAAATTAAAATTGTTGTTAAAACAAAACTAATACGGATCGAAGCATGGAATTTAAAGTATTTTCAACAGACATTCTTCCGTTTCATTTGATACCCATATCACCTTTGCATGACTAGTAAAAGTATAGAAATAAATTATTAAACGTCTATATCATTTGGAAATTAAAAGTGCTGTAAAAAGGGGCAAAGTTCCTGATCATCATACTTTCGTCGGGCCACTCCTATTTATCTCATTTAATAGCATTATGAAAATATAAACCACCCGACTGCAAATATTGCGGCAATCAAGGAATCTCAAAACATTTGTGGTACAACTTGTAAAACTCGGTCGGTATTGTTTGGTGACACATCAATTGATTCCACAACACAAAAAAGCAGGGAAACTTGCTTGTTGGGAAAACTCAATTTATTTAAATTTCCCTCTGTTGAAAATTTGCTCGAATACGTTTTATGCGAAAACAAGCTGCAAATGAATGTCACCATCAATTTAACTTAAAGTATTAAAGTGCTATCGTCGTACAACCATCGTTGCAAATATTGTCATTTCCTTTGATTTTTTGCCGACACTTTTGTCATGATTTAAAAAGTTTAAAATTGAGCATAAATTTAAAAAATGCGTATAAAATATTTTTAACATCAGCTAATGCCTTGGTAAAATAACACTGTGCAACATTTTTGAAGTCATTTCAAAATAACCATATACGGACACCGCTACATGATAAAAGACCAAAAAAAAAAGACCCGTGTTTTTTTTCCCCCAAAGTCATGCACTTTTTTTTTATGGGCCCCCAGAGATTTGAGGCCTCGGTGTAATTTTTGGAAAAAAGTGATCATATTCTCAGGCTCATATCTTGCAAACCGTTCGGAATTTTGATTTACTCTCTAAGGCAAAGTTCTAGCTCTTGTCATAAAGAACCTTGACCTTGAAGATGAAGTTTTTTTGATTTTATATGTTCACAATTTTTTTTCTTTATGACAAGAGCTAGAACTTTGCCTCAGAGAGTAAATCAAAATTCCGAACGGTTTGCAAGATATGAGCCTGAGAATATGATCACTTTTTTCCAAAAATTACACCGAGGCCTCAAATCTCTGGGGGCCCATAAAAAAAAGTGCATGACTTTGGGGGAAAAAAAAACACGGGTCTTTTTTTTTTTGGTCTTTTATCATGTAGCGGTGTCCGTATATGGTTATTTTTTTTCGTGTTGCACTGTGTAATAGAAATCGGAGTCGACAAGGTAAATCGTGTGGTTTGACAAGGAATGATCGGTATACAAGAGCTGAAATCTAATATATCTACAATGAGCCAATCACTGTAGATTAGGGCGTACCTCAAAAAAAAAAGTTCGCCGTACACCTTCGAATATGAAGTATTATTGAAAGGTAGTTTCAAAAAAAAAATTTTTATTTTTTTATGCCGAACGTAGGGGTCGCGCTTTTACATTTTTCTATATAACTTGTATTTATAAACGGATTTTAAAGTGTGATACATCGATGTTTTTGTCTCGACGAGGCCGATTTTTTTGTCTTTGAAGTCATTGAGCTCAAGCACCCCCTTCTGGTACTTACCCATCATTTCTCAGTTGCTACTACCCTAATGTACCACTCTAATAATCGAAAATTAAAGCTCGCATAAAATCATGAATCATGTTTGAGCTCAATGACTTCAAAGACAAAAAAATCGGACAAAAACATCGATGTATCACACTTTAAAATCCGTTTATAAATGCAGAAGTTATATAGAAAAATGTAAAAGCGCGACCCCTACGTTCGGCATAAAAAAATAAAAAAAAATTTTTTGAAACTACCTTTCAATAATACTTCATATTCGAAGGTGTACGGCGAACTTTTTTTTTTTACTTGTAACCTGGTACGCTCTACTGTAGATATCTTAGATTTTAGCGGTAATACATAATAAATTAAATTAAATTGAATTGAATTAATAAACATTAAAATAAAACAAAGTGATGTTCAAGTGGAATATTTGAACCCATTTAATTTCAGGGCTATCTTCTTTCTACAAATCCACCAGAAAAACGCAAAAAAATGTCCTAATACTTCATCTAGTCTCCGTCAGAAATTTTGAGGTGTTAGCAGTACTTATTGCAGCCAGAGCTTTCATCTGGCTATTTAGGCGATTTCTTGGTTATTCCTTGACAGTTTTTTAGGAAAACATACAAATTTAATGTTTATAAAATTCAAAGAATTCGTATAACTACAGTTGTGGAATTAATTATTATCCTAATATTAATATTAGGGTATTTCTTTGCACTTTTTCAAAATACGCAATTGGCTTAACAATATCGAATAGGCAATAGAAAAAAGTGTTTTTCCAGCTTCCACCGCATTGATGATTTGAAAATTTCGTAAAAAAATATTATTTTTTCTTGTGGAAATAATGGTCTGCATTTTTTCATAAAATCAACACAAAAAATGTGTATGGATAGTATTTCTTTTATTTCGATTTTACTAAAATCCAAAAAATCGCCGAAGGTACCTCTATTATTTGTAATCTAATTTGTATATGTTAAATTAAAGGGTATTATAACGTGTACAAATGTTGTGAATTTCACATGGAAACATTGGTTAAGGAACCGTCTCAAAAAAATATAGAAGTTATTAGTGTCACAACATCTCTGTTATAGAAGTAAGGAAATTAAAAAAAAATTAAGTCACTTTTTATTTTTAACAAGTACACATCACATTAGCGAATAAATTGCTGAATAGAGTTAGAGTTTCCTTATGTCTAACGTGACGACCATCTCTATTTGGAGAAAAAGTCCAAAAGCGGGATTTTGTAGCAAAAAAAGCGGGATCCTGAAAATCTGACCAAAAACGTAAAAATCAAAAGATTCTAGATTCTGGTAATCTATTATATTACAACTAGCAGTATCCGCTGCTTCGCACGAGAAAAAGAGAGTTATTTGTTAATTTTATCCGTCTCTGTTTATACACTCCACGAGAGTATTATGGCTTTGTGCATTTGTTTGTAACACCCAAAAGGAAGCGGGATAGACCCATTGTTAAGCATACCGATCGACTTAGAATCACTTTCTGAGTCGATTTAGCAATGTCCGTCTGTCCGTCTGTCCGTCTGTCTGTCCATCTATTGTTGTAATCAAACTACAGGTCGCAATTATAGTCCGATCTTAACAAAAATTGGCACAAGTAAGTTTTGTGGATCAAGGACGAACGCTATTTAATTTGAGGCAAATCGGATCAGATTTAGATATAGCCCCCATACAAATGTCGCTCCCGATTTGACATTTTCCGCTCTAGAAACCACATATTGTACCCAATTTTCTTTAAATTTGGCACAACATCTTATAATCCAACTAGAGACACCTATGCAAAAATTGGATAAGATCGGTTCAGATTTAGATATAGCCCCCATACAAATGTCGCTCCCGATTTGACATTTTCCGCTCTAGAAACGACATATTGCACCCGATTTTGTTTAAATTTGACACAACATCTTACAATCCAACTAGAAACACCTATGCAGAAATTCGGTAAGATCGGTTCAGATTTAGATATAGCCCCCATACAAATGTCGCTCCCGATTTGACATTTTCCGCCCTAGCAACCACATATTATACTCGATTTTCTTTAAATTTGGCACAACATCTTATAAACCAACAAGAAACACATATGCAGAAATTATGTAAGATCGGTTCAGATTTAGATATAACCCCCATACAAATGTCGCTCCCGATTTGACGTTTTCCGCTGTAGAAACTACATATTGTACCCGATTTTCTTTAAATTTGGCACAACATCTTATAATCCAACTAGAAACACCTATGCAAAAATTGGGTAAGATCGGTTCAGATTTAGATATAGCCCCCATACAAATGTAGCTCCCGATTTGACTTTAGCCGCTTTAGAAACCACATATTGTACTTGATTTTCTTTAAATTTGGCACAACTGCTTATAATCCAAGTAAAAAACCTATGGTGAAAGTGGCTATGATCGGTTCAGATTTAGATATAGCGCAAATACAAATGTTGCTCCCAAATGTTTAACCGATTTTGGCCAAACTATACATATTATATTTCACCTATTTCGTTCCAGATTTCAATATACCGCATACAAATGTCCTTTCCGATTCAACATTTTTTTGTCAAACACACACATTTACAGGATGTAAAAATCCTGCCCGTTTTCACCGAATTAAATTGTATTCGGATAGAAAGTGGAGTGTATCATAGAGTCGGCCCCGCCCGACTTTAGCCTTTCCTTACTTGTTTTGGATAGTATTTATTTAATTTTCTTTTGGTGGATATATTCCTTGTTGTCCCGTATCCCCCTTTTAAGAACAAATTTTGAAATATCCATTTATGTTCCGCGCTTACGTAATTAAAGGATTGTACAGCATTTTTATCCCCTTTCGTTCCGCGCACCCTTTAAAAGTAAAAATTTCGAAAAAATCAAACTACTGCGCTTCTATATGATCAGAGGAATTTACATACCAAATTTCACGTTTCTATCTGTAATACTTTAGTTGGTACCATTTTTATCCCTTTTTGTCCCGCTCTTCCCTTAAAAGTACAAATTTCGAAAAATCCAATTTTACTTCGTTTCTATATGGTCAGAGGAATTTACATATCAAATTTCACGATTCTAGCTGTAATACTTTAGTTGGTACCATTTTTATCCCTTTTTGTCCCGCTCGCCCCTTAAAAGTACAATTTTCAAAAAATCTAATTTTACTTCGTTTCTATATGGCCAGAGGAATTTACATATCAAATTTCACGATTGTAGCTATAATACATTAGTTGGTACCATTTTTATCCCTTTTTGTCCCGCTCGCCCCTTAAAAGTACAAATTTCGAAAAATCCCTATTTGTAGGTCGTCTGCATGGTCATTGCAAGGAACTCACCGAATTTCATGTTTATAGCTACTGCCGTTTAGTCAGGACGAAGGTTCGATGCTTATCCCTTTTTGGGCCATTTTATCCCCTAAAAGTACGAATTTCGTAAAACCCTTTCTTAGTCGACGTCTACGTCATATTTGGGAACTACGCTGAAAATTGCATGACCCTGGCTTCAGCCGTTTGGTCTGGGGGCTGATCAATGATAAGTCAGTCTTTTATATATATAGATTAAATTAGAACGTCCCGGAAGTCGAGTTGGTAGCGTGCTTGGCTATCAGCGTGGGGGTTGTGGCTTGGATTCCCACCAGAGGCTCTGGTATGTCGCTGCAATAACTAGCTACACTGGTCTTAGTCACCCCGGCTCAATCCCTGGACTTTAGAATATAAATTTACTTTGTATTGTAATTCATAATAAATAAATAAATATTAATTAAATTAGATTTGTTTAGAATATTTATTTATTTTGAAAATTTTCTTTTTATTATAAATTCCTAAGAAAGTTTACAAATTTCACATCCACGTGCTGAAATCTTTAGCAGTTAACAAATTTCAATATTCGAATGTGTGAACCAGTCAAAAAATGGGAACATTTCAAAAAATCTCATTAAATTAGCACAATTTCGATTGCAACCCGATTAAGAACCGAACTATCCAAAATCAAAAACAATTTATAAGTACCACTGTTTAAGCCATATTCGGTAGGCCATACTTAACAAAACAGATCTTGGATCTCACTAATTTCATATGTCCACCAGAAGTAGGTGCTGTACTTGTCACGTCCGAAATTCTGCGTTCGGATATTCACCCACAATCCACGTTTCCTGGCTATTGGCATTTTTTCATATGATTGACAGCCAAAATCGGTGCATATACCAACGTAGCATAACGCGTTTTCGAATCGCGAATCGACAATTTCATTCATGGGTTAAGGTTTAAAAAAACTATTATTTTTTCATAATCTAAAAATAACAAAGAAATAATAATAAAACTAAAAAAGCGGGGCTTTTATTAAAAAGCGGGATTATGCGGGATGGCAAATTTAAGCGGGAATGGGCATCAGAAAGCGGGATAATCCCGCGAAAAGCTGGATGGATGGTCGGTCACATTACCTAGGCCCAACATGGCGGTCATACGTGGCGTATACTCAACTTTTAACAAATTATCATTACTCATACGACGCCTAGGCGTATTTTTCAAAACGATTGCACGTTGCTACAATTACTGATGTTTCATTAGTAGACATTATGCAAGATCATGTTTAGAAAGGATGGCCATAATTAATATGTTGTATTCATTAAGATATCAGTTATTACAAAAAAAAAAAACAAATTTTGATATCTATGAAGAAACAGAAATTTTCCTTACTGATATTCCAAAAATTGTTAAATTATAAACAGATTCACCTAGATCACCAGATTCAACCTAGATCTAAAATTAAGAATTTTGACATAAGGTAATTTCAAAACCAGTAAGGAAAGGCTAAAGTCGGGCGGGGCCGACTATATGATACACTCCACTTTCTATCCGAATACACTTCAATTCGAAAAAAAAATGAAAACTGAAGGATTCTTGTATGCCTCCTAATCATAGGCTAATATGACCTGACCCAATTTGTCAAATCGAGAAGAATATTTATATCGGGGCTATATCCAAACATGGTATGATGTGACCCACTTTCACAATAGGTTCTTGTTATGCTCAATTTAAAGAAATTCTCTGAAAACACGTGGTTTCTACAGCAGAAAAAGTCAAATCGGGAGTGAAATTCGTATGGGGGCTATATATAAATCTGAACCGATCTGGCTCATTTTCACCGTGGGTGTTTCTAGTATAAATATAAGATGTTTTGCCAATTTTGAAGAACATCTGTTAAAATATGTGGTTTCTACAACAGAAAAAGTCAAATCGGGAGTGAAATTCGTATGGGGGCTATATCTAAATCTGAACCGATCTGGCTCATTTTCACCGTGGGTAATTCTAGTTGAAATATAAGATGTTTTGCCAATTTTGAAGAACATCTGTTAAAATATGTGGTTTCTACAACAGAAAAAGTCAAATCGGGAGTGAAATTCGTATGGGGGCTATATCTAAATCTGAACCGATCTGGCTCATTTTCACCGTGGGTAATTCTAGTTGAAATATAAGATGTTTTGCCAATTTTGAAGAACATCTGTTAAAATATGTGGTTTCTACAACAGAAAAAGTCAAATCGGGAGTGAAATTCGTATGGGGGCTATATCTAAATCTGAACCGATCTGGATCATTTTCACCGTGGGTATTTCTAGTTGAAATATAAGATGTTTTTGCTAATTTTGAAGAACATCTGTTAATATATGTGGTATCTAGCGTGAAAAGAGTCAAATCGGGAGTGAAATTCGTATGGGGGCTATATCTAAATCTTAACCGATCTGGCTCATTTTCACCGTGGGTAATTCTAGTTGAAATATAAGATGTTTTGCCAATTTTGAAGAACATCTGTTAAAATATGTGGTTTCTACAGCAGAAAAAGTCAAATCGGGAGTGAAATTTGTATGGGGGCTATATATAAATCTGAACCGATCTGGCTCATTTTCACCGTGGGTGTTTCTAGTATAAATATAAGATGTTTTGCCAATTTTGAAGAACATCTGTTAAAATATGTGGTTTCTACAACAGAAAAAGTCAAATCGGGAGTGAAATTCGTATGGGGGCTATATCTAGATCTGAACCGATCCGGCTCATTTTCACCGTGGGTATTTCTAGTTTAAATATAAGATGTTTTGCCAACTTTGAAGAACATCTGTTAAAATATGTGGTTTCTACAGCAGAAAAAGTCAAATCGGGAGTGAAATTCGTATGGGGGCTATATCTAAATCTGAACCGATCTGTCTCATTTTCACCGTGGGTGTTTCTAGTATAAATATAAGATGTTTTGCCAATTTTGAAGAACATCTGTTAAAATATGTGGTTTCTACAGCAGAAAAAGTCAAATCGGATGTGAAATTCGTATGGGCCCTATATCTAAATCTGAACCGATCTGGCTCATTTTCACCGTGGGTAATTCTAGTTGAAATATAAGATGTTTTGCCAATTTTGAAGAACATCTGTTAAAATATGTGGTTTCTACAGCAGAAAAAGTCAAATCGGGAGTGATATTCGTATGGGGGCTATATCTAAATCTGAACCGATCTGGATCATTTTCACCGCGGGTATTTCTAGTTGAAATATAAGATGTTTTGCCAATTTTGAAGAACATCTGTTAAAATATGTGGTTTCTACAGCAGAAAAAGTAAAATCGGATGTGAAATTCGTATGGGGGCTATATCTAAATCTGAACCGATCTGGCTCATTTTCACCGTGGGTATTTCTAGTTGAAATATAAGATGTTTTGCCAATTTTGAAGAACATCTGTTAAAATATGTGGTTTCTACAGCAGAAAAAGTCAAATCGGGAGTGAAATTCGTATGGGGGCTATATCTAAATCTGAACCGATCTGACCTATTTTCACCATAGGTGTTTCTAGTTGAAATGTAAGATGTTTTGCCAAGTTTGAAGAAAATCTGTTGTAATATGTGGTATCTAGAGTGAAAAGAGTCAAATCGGGAGTGAAATTCGTATGGGGGCTATATCTAAATCTGAACCGATTTTCTTCAAATTAAATAGCGTTCGTCCTTGTCCAGATAAACTTCGCAGTGCAAAGTTTCGTTTGGTTCTGGCTACAATTGCGGCCTGTACTTTGATTACAAGAATAGATGGACAGACAGACAGACGGACATTGCTAAATCGATTCAAAAAGTGATTCTAAGTCGATCGGTATAATTAACAATGGATCTATCTCGCTTCCTTTTGGGTGTTATAAACAAATGCACAAAGACATAATACTCTCGTGGAGTGTATACAAATCGTAACTTTTTTCTGATAGGAGATAGAAATATGTAATCACTTCTAGTTTAATGTAAAATTATGAAATCTAAAAACAAAGTGTTTTTTATTTTTTTAATTACCTGTAATTTTGTTCATAATCAAAAAAGTACTTCTTTAAATTTTTAAAATAAATTTTCATTAACAGCTAATAGTGCCAGTAAGACGCTCCATAAGTTTTATGATGGGGTTCCTGGTACTTGCTCTACAGCCATTATAAACGTGGTTCCCGTCCAAATTAATAATGTTTAATAGAAATAATTAAAACAACTTACTTTCAGCTGGCTTCAATAAAGTTGTGGATGTTCCCGATTAAAATTAATCTTTGGTTTGTGAAATGCGTTGTCCCAAAATAGTTCGTCCTTAACGCTGTCCATGCGTGAGCTTGCCAGTTTTTTTACGAATTAAGTGCTATTTTATATCTTCACTCTACGGAGTATACATCATTTGAAATATCAAAAAAGTCTAACGCATTGAAGGAGTGACTTAAGACCCTAAGTATGTTTGGACCAAATCCGTTTCACAACTCCTTTAACTGTTTGAGCCATGTATGTCGGTCCGTCCTTCGCTCTATCTGGCTGGTGTACCCGATAACTGGAAATGGGCGGAATTACCGCGCCCCTTCTAGTACCTCCCACACAAATGACCCACATTGTTATCTTAAATTAAAACCAATGCAACTCCCACACGGATATTCGGAATCACCTATATTTTGGTAGTTGATAATGTTTTTATAATCGCTTTAAGTGTAATATATACGGCGGGTTTTGCCACGCCCCTTCCAGTACCTCCTACACAAATCACCCAAAACTACGTAAAATTAAAGCTGTTATAACTTCTATACCAATGATCGGAACACTCTGAAATTTAACATTTAGGAATGCTTTTATAGACATTGCATTCACCTGCAATATGGGCAATACTGCCATAGTTTGGCCAAATCGGTTAAACATTTAGGAGCAACATTTGTATTTGGGCTATATCTAAATCTGAACCGATCTTACCCACTTTCACCATAGGTTTTTTACTTGGATTATAGGCTGCTGTGCCAAATTTAAAGAAAATCGAGTACAATATATGGTTTATAGAGTGGAAAAAGACACATCGGCAGTGACATTTGTGTGGGGGTTATATCTAAATCTGAATCGATCTTACCCAATTTCTGCATAGGTGTTTCTATTTGGATTATAAGATATTGTGTCAAATTTAAAGAAAATCGGGTACAATATGTCGTTTCTAGAGCGGAAAATGTCAAATCGGGAGCGACATTTGTATGGGGGCTATATCATCAAATTAAATAGCGTTCGTCCTTGATCCGCAAAACTTATTTGTGCCAATTTTTGTTAAGATCGGACTATAATTGCGACCTGTAATTTGATTACAACAATCTATGGACAGACGGACATTGCTAAATCGACTCAGAAAGTGATTCTAAGTCGATCGGTATACTTGACAATGGGTCTATCTCGCTTCCTTTTGGGTGTTACTAACAAATGCACAAAGCCGTAATACTCTCGTGGAGTGTATAAAGACTCAACAAACATTTTTTGGCAAATCGAGATTTGTGGTTATTTTAACAAAATACAACAACTTCGGTCATAATAAACAAAAATATCGATTTGCAAAAAAAAAATTAGTTTAGACCTTTTTATATTTTGGTAATGATATAAAGGATTTTCTTAAAACTATAATGTATTGATTTAATTACAGTTAACAAATATCAGCATCTTGCTTTATCGTTAAAACATATACAAAAAACTTAAAACTAAAAACTAATAATAAATTTAATCACTTAATCTAAATATATATTCAAAAAAAATAAACAAACAAAAACTTAACCCCTATGGGATGCAGTGTCAGATTTAACGTAAAATTGGGGACACAAATCATGTTTCATATTTGTCCGTTTTTTAAATATGTTTTTGCTTATATTTTGAATTCGTCACATGTGAGAGAGCTATGCATATTAATTTTATTATAAAAGTACCGAGAGTACGAGGTATACCTACATAAAATATTTTGTGCAATATGAGAGATATTGGATTAGATCCGCACAGATACAGAGTCGATCGAAGCAAAGTATACGAAGTACTGAAACTGATACTTTTGGCTCATGTTAGACATTTCTGTGGAAATGCCCTTATAAATACATAAAATTTGGTTTTCAATAATACCCAATGGATTTGCTGTCCAGTTATTAACTGGTGGCCAACCATCAGCGATTTGATGCAAGGTGCACTGAGGAAATTATCAGGATGGGCTAGTAGTAGTGGCCTAGGCATCAATCCTAGGAGAACAGAACTAGTTCTTTTTACAAGGAAATACAACATAGATCCATTCAGGAAACCAGTACTGGATGGTACCGAACTTCCACTCTCACAGGAGGCTAAATCTAAATCTTGGAGTGATTCTAGATCGCAAGCTGAACTGGATCAGGAACACTGAGGAAAGATATGAAAAAGACCTTAATGCTCTCTACATGTGCAGGAACTCCATAGGTAAGAGCTGGGGTCTGAAACCGAAAGTTGTAGATTGGATCTACCGGTCGGTAGTCAGGCCCATTACTACCTATGGTTGTTTAGTCTGCTGGAGTGCCATGAGAAACGGGAGATTATTAGCAAAATTAACTAAGACACAGAGATTAGCTAGCCTGAGTATCACAGGAGCCCTAAAAAGCACGCCGCAGTCAGCATTCGATGAAATATTACACCAGCTACCTCTGGATCATTTCACAGAGATGGCTGCTGCAAAAAGCGCTTTAAGGCTCAAGGAATCAGGCTACTGGAGGAGTAGACCATACGGTCATGCGACCGTTTTTCAAAGAAATGTGGAAAACTCTCAGTCAGAACCAGTCTTCAATGAAGGTATTTTTGGTACCGGTTCTGGACTTCACAACAGTATCACAGATGATTATACCGAAAAGAGCAGATTGGGACAATGGCGAGCCCTTTACAGGCTTGGCTGTCTACACTGATGGCTCTAAGATGGATATAGGCACAGGTTTCTAAATTGAATGACTACAGATAAGTAAATCTTTCAGACTCAACGATAACTGTAGCGTTTATCAAGCTGATATCCTTGCAATCAAAAAAGCAGCAGAATTTCTAGCGGAAATAGAAATTCCGGCGGAGACAGATATAAATTTTTACATAGATAGTCAGGCAGCCATTAAATCAATCATGTCGCATAACGTCAAATCAAAGCTTTTACTGAGTTGCAAGCGCTCGCTGGATGACCTCAGAAACCATGTGGTCCGTCTCTGCTGGGTTCCCGGACATAGCAATATCAGTGGGAACGAATCAGCAGACGAACTGGCCAGAAATGGTTCATCCATGGAAATCTCGCAAGCCGAAAACTCAGTAAAACCACCGATAGGCGTTTTCTATAGACTGATTGAGTCACATAGGTGGGCATTGATGAACTCAGCATGGACTAATTTGTCAACCTGTAGGATTGCTAGGGCCACCTGGCCAAAGGCAGACAAACAGAAAACTAGAACTTTATTAAAGTTAGGCAAGGTAGAGTTGCGTACGCTCATAGGAATCTACACAGGGCACTGTAACGTTAGAAGCAGGCTCAGCAGGTGGCACACAGGTACTGTAGATTTTTGCCGACTGTGTGAGGACGAGGATGAGATTGAGACGATCGAGCACATTTTAGGTATGTGCCCCCCTCTCTCTGTGTACGTAGGAAAAAACACCTAGGAGAATATATAATTAGGAATATTGATGAAATCGCAACCCGCACCATCCATGACCTGCTGAGCTTCTCGAAGGGCCTGTACTGGATTATGGGTAGTTTCTGATTTCTGAATCACACTGATGATAACATTGAATCCGGCACCTATCAGTAAGAATGAGAACCATAAGGTATGCTAATGTCAAGTTACCCAGAGGTATCATCGTATTACTCATAGGCCACAACATTTACAAGGAAGAAAGAGTATTACCTGACAACTACACAGTCACACTAAACTCGACTTCCTAACTACCTCCACTCACCCGGCACCCCCCTTTCCACCACAGCCCATTTTCCCGCTTTTCCCTAGCCCTCACCTCCTGCTCATCCTTCCCATTTAATTCACCTTTACATTCATATACATTTCAGATACAAGGATATGTACAATGGATCCAATAGGGTCTCCGAGTGCACGGATTGCGTAAGCTTTCTGGTCTTTTAAACCTAACCTAACCTATTAACTGGTGGCAGTGTTTCAAATATTAACAATCATTCGATTTTCTAGTAAAGGGTGTCCCAAGAAGAACGCAATTTTTAAATCTGGCAACATTCGAAGTGTCATTGTTTGACATTTGAACAATTGTTATTGTTTGTTAGTAGAAGGTACGAGGTTAGTAAAAATGGAGCGCTACACGAATGAACAACGCATTCTCATTGTGAAATTGTTTTACCAAAATGGTGAAAGTTTTGCGGCTACAGTTCGCAAATTGCGATCAATTTGGGGTCACAATAATGCTCCAAAAGAGTCAACTGTAAAGAGATTAATGGATAAATTTGCCGAAACTGGGTCTGTTAGTGATGTAAAGACAACAACGCGCCATCGACCAGGTCGATCGACCGAAAATGTCGCAGCTGTACGTGATGATGTCGCTCAAACTCCATCCACCTCAATTCGAGACCGAGCTCAGCAAATTGGTGTCTCCAAATCCACTTTGCAGCGAATTTTGACGAAAGATTTGCATCTTCATGCATACAAAGTTCAATTGACTCAGGAACTGAAGCCAACTGACCATGGACAGCGAAGGGAGTTCGTTAATTGGGTATTGGAGAGACAACATGAAAATGCTGATTTTGCCGATAAAATCATCTTCAGTGACGAGGCCCATTTTCATCTTGATGGCTTCGTCAATAGGCAGAATTGTCGCATTTGGGGTGCGGAAAATCCTCGAGTGATTCACGAGAAACAAATGCATCCTCAACGCGTCACTGTGTGGTGTGGTTTTTGGGCTGGAGGAATCATTGGACCTTTTTTTTATGAAAATGAGGCAGGTCAAGCGCAAACAGTCAATGGTGTTCGGTATCGTGAAATGATAACCAGTTTTTTCTTGCCTAGAATTGAAGAAATGAATGTGGAGGGCATGTGGTTCCAACAAGACGGCGCCACATGTCATACAGCCAGAGAAACAATTCAATTGCTGCATCAGTCATTTCCCGGTCGTGTTATTTCGCGTTTTGGAGATCAGAATTGGCCGCCTAGATCGTGCGATTTAACACCATTAGATTTTTTTCTTTGGGGTTTTTTGAAGTCGATGGTTTACGCGAATAAGCCGACGTCGACTCAAGCCTTAAAAGACGAAATTGGACGCTGCATTAATGAAATACCGCAGCATTCATGCAAAACGGTCATTGAAAATTTCATTAAACGATCGCGTGCATGCCAGCAAAGCCGCGGCAGCCATCTGCACGATATATTGTTCCATACATAACCTCATTCTGTCTACTTTACGATATAATAAAGTTTCACGATTTTTTCTTAAATATCTGTGTTTTATTTAAAATTAAAAAATTGCGCTCTTCTTGGGACACCCTTTATAACACTGTGCAACATTTTTGAAGTCATTTCAAAATATCCATATACGGACACCGCTACATGATAAAAGACCAAAAAAAAAGACCCGTGTTTTTTCCCCCCCCAAAGTCATGCACTTTTTTTTTATGGGCCCCCAGAGATTTGAGGCCTCGGTGTAATTTTTGGAAAAAAGTGATCATATTCTCAGGCTCATATCTTGCAAACCGTTCGGAATTTTGATTTACTCTCTGAGGCAAAGTTCTAGCTCTTGTCATAAAGAACAAAAATTGTGAACATATAAAATTAAAAAAACTTCGTCTTTAAGGCCAAAATCGCAAATGTCGTCTAACAAATCCTATGTAGTGTGTTTAGGTATATAGGCGTATACGTACTGTTATTAAACGATAATATCACTCATACGTACTGTAGTCGAACTGACCATTAACAGAAACAGTCCTGCAACATATATTTTTCCTACCTAAACGGTGTTAAGAATAATTCCTAGGAAGTTCATATGTTCTAGAAAGTTGTTTATTGAGATCTTAGGTACATTTTTGTAGTTGATTGTTTCCCTGAATTTTCAACGGTTTGCTACCTATGGACCTGAACAGGGGAAAAAAGGTTAAAAAAAATCGAATTTTTTTAAGTTTTTTTGCGATTTTGACCTTGAAGATGAAGTTTTTTTGATTTTATATGTTCACAGTTCTTTATGACAAGAGCTAGAACTTTGCCTCAGAGAGTAAATCAAAATTCCGAACGGTTTGCAAGATATGAGCCTGAGAATATGATCACTTTTTTCCAAAAATTACACCGAGGCCTCAAATCTCTGGGGGCCCATAAAAAAAGTGCATGACTTTGGGGAAAAAAAAACACGGGTCTTTTTTTTTTGGTCTTTTATCATGTAGCGGTGTCCGTATATGGTTATTTTTTTTCGTGTTGCACTGTGTAATTAAACAGAAATATTCCCTCTTTAGAACTTTCGCTCCATGCGAGTTGATCATGCCTTTTCCCACAACAAGACACATTCGAGACCAATTTTGTAAAAATGAAAGTCGATTTCTCTGCAGAATACACTGAAAATAATATTTGTTTTTCTTTTTTTAAGCGTTTTTTAGTTTGAAATCCAGCCTTTGCTGTGTTGTGTATGGAGCTCACAACCACATCGTGGTCACACATGGCGTATACGCAACTTTCAACAAATCCACATCACTCATACGCAACCTAGGTGTGCTAAGCGAATAGATTTACACGACGTTACAATTTCTGATGTTTCATTTGTGTTATTGCGATTTTGATTTTCGTTTGTTTGTTTTCTTAGAAACTTTTCACATTTCGCTTCTTCTTCTTCTTTGTTTTGTTATGTTGTTTGGTTTGCCTAATTAAATTGTCACTTTACGAGTTGGTATTTGTTGTAGGTGCTTGATGCGTTCTGTTTAAATCGGTTTGTTTCATTTTAATTTACATTAACATCCCACCCATTTGTACTTTTTGTTGTGTTTGGCCAAGCGAGGTGGAGGGGAAAGGAGGGGAGATGAGGGTAGGGAGGACGTCGACAACAAATCTTTGTAATATTTGAATAGCACAAACAAACGTACGAACAAACGAACGAACGAACAAGAAAATCTTTATCATTCTTCCTAATGCCCGTGTGCTCTTAACCTTTTTTCTCTGGTCGTGCTTTGTTTTGGTTTTTGTTTTTGTTTTATTTTGTTGCATGAACGTGCTTCTTTACTTTGACATTGTTGGGAACCTTCTGGTATCCCCGAGCGCCCTACCGCTCTCTCCTTGTCCCCATCCACACCTTTTCATTTTAGTTAACATTAATTATTTATTGGGGAACTTTTGTTTTGTTTTGCCGTTCGTTCGTTCGTTCGTTCGTGTTGCTGCTGCTGCTTTTTGACATTATTTTTAATCCAAACATTTTTCCTTAAAGGCTTCTTTGGCAAGTCAGTCAGTGGGCCGGTGTGAGTGAGTGTACATATATACATACATATGTATGTGTGTTTGTTTGATTGTTTTCACAAAACTCTGTTAAAACAACCTGGCCAAATAAAGTAAACACTCGTCATTACACTCACACACACATACACACGGTCATACATACACACGAGCGCTTATAATCCAAATGACATAAACGCCAGGACACATATAGCCTCCCAACCAAGTGCCAAGCGATCTCAAAAATTGTAGGCGTTCTCTGTGATTTCAGTGAATCACTTCAAATGTGTAGAGATGTATATAGGTATGTATGTATGTAAGTATATCTTTTATGTGCCCCGAATACTAATCCGTATAAGGATTTGTCTTAATTTACATCTAATATTGATTTATAATCGTTGGCAACTGTTTGCCCGTTTTTTTTTATTTAAATCTTCCAACACTTGCTGGTGTCAGGCAACTTAAGGCATTTTCTAAAATATTTTAAATATTTTAAAGTCATTAAAATAAATGAATACATTTGTAACAGGATGGAGCTGGAGTTGAGTTTTTTGCCCGGGCAAGCTGCGAATACTTCTGACAATTCCGTACAATTTCCAAGAAAGCAGAAATATGAAAGATTTCATGGCATGAAATATTACGCTTTCCTTGAAAAGAACAACAAAAATTGTAACTCTTGGCAGGAGTAATTTAATGCTCTTAGCAAGTTTAAACCAAATATTTTATATGACATTTTTCAGCCGTTTAAGCCATTTTCGACCGTTCTGGCTTAATTATAGTTTCGCTCAAACTTGTTAAAGTTCGTAAATGAGGACCCCTTACTACCCCAGCGAAAAATGCTTGCAAAAAAATTAAAGTAAGGCAAAGAGTAAATCATTTCATAAAAACATGCAAATGCAACTGCTTAAAATTGCACAAATTGTGAACCTTAGATTCCTTAAATTGCTCATCTAATCGATCTTAGGAAAACAATTGTAGTGTCTATCGAGTTCTGTAACACTGTATTTATAGAAAACTTTTTTAGCTTGGATACAAGTCGACAAATGGACAGCGTATAAGACGGCACAAAAACACTGTTTAGTGAGCAATTTAAAAATTTCAGCAAAAATTCTTATGTAAATAATACCTAACTTGTTGTTTACATATACTTGAGGCAGTTCTTTTTAGGTTTTTTAACATATTTGGAGTTTTGTTGAATGCCGGACTGCACGATCAAATTCTAAGACGATCTAGCCATGTCCGTCCGTCCGTCCGTCTGTCCGTCTGTTGAAAGCACGCTAGCATCTAAACGAAAGGAGCTAGGACGTTCAAATTTTCCATAAATGCGTCTTATAGTCGTAGATCGGTTGGGATTGAAATGGGGCGAAATCGGCCCAAAGGGAAACATTTTTCCCTCACAAGGACTAAAAATACCCATAATAATCCCTACTATTTTAGCGTATTTAAGCATGTTTTTTGAATATGTCTGTTTATATTTGCTTGATATTTGGTATGCGTATTACCCTTATAGCAAAAAACTGCACCATAAAGTGATTCTTATTTGTAGGGGGTGAAATTGGGCAAAAAAGGGATAAAAATGGTACACATTAAACGACAACAGCTAGAAACACGAAATTCGATGTGTACAATCCTCTAATTGAGTAGATACATGATATAAAAGTATTTTTTTCAAATTCGTACTTTTAAGGGGTAAAATGGGAAAAGAGGGATAAAAATGGTACCAACCTAACGGCTGTACCTAGAATAATGAAATTCGGTGTATACATTCCTCTGATTGCATAAACAAGTAAAATACACTGATTTTTTCAAAATTCGTACTTTTTGGGGTTAATATGAAAAAAGGGGATAAAAATAGTACCAATCAAATGACCGCAGCTAGAGTCATGAAATTCGGAGTATACATTCCTCTGACTGTGTACACACGGAAAATAAACTGATTTTTCGAAATTCGTACTTTTTGGGGACAAAATAGAAAAAGGGGATAAAAATAGTACCAACCAAATGACCGCAGCGAGAGTCATGAAATTCGAAGTATACATTCCTTTGACTACGTAGACATGACTGTGTATACACGGAAAATAAACGGATTTTTCGAAATTCATACTTTTTGGGGACAAAATAGAAAAAGGGGATAAAAATAGTACCAACCAAATGACCGCAGCTAGAGTCATGAAATTCGACATGAAAAATAAAAGGTATTTTCCAAATTCGTACTTTCAAGGGATACAATGGTACGGAGGGATAAAAATGGTACCAACCAAACGGCTACACATGGAATAATGAAATTCGGTGTATGCATTCCTCTGATTGTGTAGACACTTAAAATAAACAGGTTTTTCGAAATTCGTACTTTTTGGGGTTAAAATAAAAAAATGTGATAAAAATAGTACCAATTAAATGACCGCAGCTAGAGTCATGAAATTCTGAGTATACATTCCTCTGACTGCGTAGACACGGAAAATAAACGAATTTTTCGAAATTCGTACATTTTGGGGTTAAAATTGAAAAAGGGGATACAAATAGTACCAACTAAATGACCGCAGCTAGAGTCATGGAATTCGGAGTATACATTCCTCTGATTGCGTAGGAATCGGAAAATAAACAAAATTTTCGAAATTCGTACTTTCAAGGGATAAAATGGTACAGAGGGATAAAAATAGTACCAACTAAATGACTACAGCTAGAATGATGAAATTCTAATTGCGGGTAAAAATGGTACCAACCACATGGTCGCAGCTGGAATTATGGAATTCGGTGTATACATTCCTCTGCCTGCATAGACACGCAAAATAAAAAGTTTTTTTCCAAATTTGTTCCTTTTCTATTATGGCAAAAAATGGTTCAATCATGAAGTTAGGTTACTCTGCACTATGTACGTCTGATAATGGATTTTTTTGTACTTTTGGAATTAAAATAGAATGAAAATACAACCAACTGTAGCTCCCACTATTTATGGTATTTAAGCTTTTTGAAAATATAAATATAAGAATATTTATTTTTTGATTTGAAATAAATAATGGTTTGAAATAATTAAAATATTATATTTATTTATAAAATTAATTTTTCAATATTTGTATTTGTTTTGGTTTGCCTATATTAAAAAAAATATATTTTCCTGTAATATTACTGCACTTCTACGAAAACCGACAACCTCTGTGGAATGCAATCCATGGTGGAGGGTATATAAAGTTCGGCCCGGCCGAACTTAACGCCGCTTTTACTTGTTTTACTACGACTGGATATATTTGTTGCGTCCGTATTTCTGCTGTACCTAATTAAAAAAATTTAAAAGATAATTCTCATATTTCATAAATCTACGAACCGACTATATGCTCTGACCTTCATTTACATGTGTATGTGGAAAAACAAAGTTCTCAAAAAATCGCTGAACTTTGTATATTTGTATAAGACCTTCAAAAGTACTTCTGTTTTTGTAGCGTCCGTTTCCGTGTAAAATTGTTTATAATTTTGTATTAATTTGTACTAAATCCCGATGATATATTTTTAAAATGTTGTACTGTCTTTAAGCGCTTTAGAACACTAAAAAGGCTGATCGACTTTTTTAGTTTCGACTTTTTTAGTTCTATGTAAGAAGAACTTACGTAATCGAATAGCTGGACTTCGAATGTACTACATTCAAAACACATAGAAAAGTAATCAAATTGTTCACTAATCAAACGGCACACAAACTAAAAAATTAAAATAATTTCCCTTTTCTTGTCTTAAGTCGGCTTTTGACGAATGAATATTTGGTTTTTTTTTTGGGACCCTTTCATTATTATTGTGCTAAGAAAACGTGTAATTTTACAAAATTCAAATCAAAAATTCCCCATCTTTCAAATCCCGTCCATTTGTATGTTGTCCAAGCAGGTTACAAAGAAATTAACTCACACAACAATATAGGAATATCAGTGTCGATTATACTCTAAAACCAGTTTTAATTTCATATGGGAAGGGTCACGCCCACTTTCCGCCCATCTTTGCACAACTATTTACACTGGATCTACTCACACAAAATTTCAGCAATCTAGGTGTTAAAGAACAGACAATATTCGATAATAGGTTTTGACTTCGTATGTGAGGTACCACGCCCAATTTCCCAATACCGCCCATTTTTGGCACAGCTACGCATATTGATGCTAGATGCACTCATACAAAAGTTCAGTATTGTATCTGTCATAGAACTGACAATATTCAATAATAGGTTTTAGCTTCGTATGAGAGGTGCCACGCCCACTTTTTCAATACTGCCCATTTTTGGCACAACTGTGCAGACTAACAATTAGTGAACTTTCACAAAAATGCAAAACTCTAGCCGCAACAGTACTCCGAATATGCTAATTTATAAAAAGCGAATAAATCCCCAGTTTGTGTGGGAGTTGCCAGGCCCACTGAAAATATAAATAAATATATATAGCCTATTTTCATCACCGGTTCAGCATGAACATACTGTGAATATTTTCAAGAAGATCGGTCCAGTAGTTTAGGCTGCTACAAAAGAACAAACAAACACACAAACACAGATTCATATTTATACAGGGGTATTATAATAAGTGCAACTAGGAGATAGTTTTTACTCTACATCTGGGGAAAAAATTGACACCACAGGGAGATACCCACATACATAAAGTTTAAATTGACTGTAACTTATTTCTATTATTTAACTCAATCGCTCAATTACTACAAGCCACATGAGTCTACTACCCATTGTATCTCCAGGAAAGCACATAAAGAGCTCGAAGCTGAAATATTTCTTATCTGCGTTTTATACAATTCAAGTAATAGTTCAGTGATTTTTGTACAGGTCCTAACACCGATAGACATTTTTACATTCGTTTATGGGACCTGAAAGAGGTCATATAGAGGTCATCTCCCAGTGGCCCGGACGCGACATTCGCACGCCTTAAACTACGCCAAAAACAAGAAAGAAACTAAAAAAGTCGATAAGCCTTTTTAGTGTTCTAAAGCGCTTAAAGACAGTACAACATTTTAAAAATATATCATCGGGATTTAGTACAAATTAATACAAAATTATAAACAATTTTACACGGAATATTAAATTCGCCATTTTTAATTGTGATGATCCATTTTGTACGTCTGATATGCATCATGCGCCGATTATTATAAATATTGAGTTATATTCATTTCCTAGTTTGGTCAGCGCTGATATTGAACGATTTGATTATAATGCTTGCGACTTTGTTTTTATTAATCAACTTATATCTAATGTTGATTGGATGAATATGTTTAAAGAAAAATCAATTCATGATTGTTATTCCACTTTTATTAACATATTAATAGATATTATGTTCGCTAATATACCTCTTTTAAAGCCAAAAAAGTATAAACTCCCCTGGTACACTCCTGGCCTAAAAAAACTGAAGAATCTGAGAAATAAATTTTATAAAATCGCTAAATCCACAAATTCAGTGTACAGTAAAAGAATGCATGCACATTATTCTAGAGATTTTTCATTTTTGAACAAATTTCTTTATAAGCAGTATATAAGCTTTGAAAATAAGATTAGTTGTAATCCTAAGACATATTGGAGTTTCATAAAATCTAAAAAGAAAAGTAGTGATTTCCCTTCTTCCATGTTTTTTGGTGATGAGCGGGCTTGCTTGGCTCAAGACCAAGCTAATTTATTTGCTAATTTCTTTAGTTCCAATTTTGAAGCGGGTTCACAATTGATGGATTTCGCTCTTTTGGACTATATTACTGCAGTCTCAGATTTAACTTTTTTTAATATTTCTGAGAGTGATATTAGATCTAGTTTATCTGATATTAATGAATCGGCAAGGTTAGATACTGATGGTATTTCAGCTTTATTTCTGAAAAAATTTTCATCTTCTGTCAGCTTCCCATTACAATATATCTTTAATTATTCTTTAAATATTGGCTTCTTTTTAGATTGCTGGAAAATTTCCGCTATTACTCCAATACATAAATCTGGTCCTAAGGGGGACATTTGCAATTATAGGCCAATTTCTAAATTAGCCAATGTTGCCAAGTTATTTGAACATTTAGTCTATGATAAATTATTCTCTTTTGCTGGCCGATTTTTATCTGAATCTCAACATGGATTTATGAAAAATCGTTCAACTACATCTAATCTAAAGGGTGATTTTTTAAGAGCTTGATAACTTTTTTTTTTTAAAAACGCATAAAATTTGCAAAATCTCATCGGTTCTTTATTTGAAACGTTAGATTGGTCCATGACATTTACTTTTTGAAGATAATTTCATTTAAATGTTGACCGCGGCTGCGTCTTAGGTGGTCCATTCGGAAAGTACAATTTTGGGCAACTTTTTCGAGCATTTCGGCCGGAATAGCCCGAATTTCTTCGGAAATGTTGTCTTCCAAAGCTGGAATAGTTGCTGGCTTATTTCTATAGACTTTAGACTTGACGTAGCCCCACAAAAAATAGTCTAAAGGCGTCAAATCGCATGATCTTGGTGGCCAACTTACCGGTCCATTTCTTGAGATGAATTGTTCTCCGAAGTTTTCCCTCAAAATGGCCATAGAATCGCGAGCTGTGTGGCATGTAGCGCCATCTTGTTGAAACCACATGTCAACCAAGTTCAGTTCTTCCATTTTGGGCAAAAAAAAGTTGGATATCATCTCACGGTAGCGCTCACCATTCACAGTTACGTTACGATTCGCATCATCTTTGAAGAAGTACGGTCCAATGATGCCACCAGCCCATAAACCGCACCAAACTGTGACTTTTTCTGGATGCATTGGTAGCTCTTGCAATGCTTCTGGCTGATATTCACTCCAAAATCGACAATTCTGCCTATTTATGTACCCATTGAGCCAAAAATGAGCTTCGTCGCTGAACACAATTTCTTTCTTTCTGAACTTTCTTAACAGAGCACGCATTTTGATAATAAAATTCAATGATTTGCAAGCGTTGCTCGTTAGTAAGTCTATTCATGATGAAATGTCAAAGCATACTGAGCATCTTTCTCTTTGACACCATGTCTGAAATCCCACGTGATCTGTCAAATACTAATGCATGAAAATCCTAACCTCAAAAAAATCACTCTTTATTAGTTTTTACTAATTACTGTATTAATAGCATTGAATTGGGTCACCAAGTCGATACAATTTACTTCGATTTTTGTAAAGCGTTTGATAAGGTTCCGCATAATATACTTCTCTTGAAGTTAGCTAAAATTGGGTTTCCACCTGCCCTGGTCAAGTGGTTTAGGTCATATTTAAGTGAAAGACGTTGTTTTGTGGCTATTGATAATGCGATATCGGATATATATCTAGCCACGTCGGGTATTCCTCAAGGGAGAATATTGGGTCCCCTTCTTTTCTTTAACATTTTTATTAATGATATAAGTTCTTGCTTCAAGTATTCGAATTATCTAATTTATGCGGATGACATTAAACTGTTTTCTAAAATTTCTCTTCCTCTTGATTATATCCAAATTCAGGAAGATATTAATCGCTTGGTGGCTTGGTCTGAATTGAATCATTTACCACTAAACTTTGCGAAATGTTTTCATCTCCCGTTTGGTAGGCGTACGAATTTGCTAAATACAAGTTATTGTATTAAAAATCATGTTGTACAGAAGGTTAGTAGTATCTTAGACTTAGGAGTTGTTTTCGATTCTAAATTGGATTTCAATTTGCATATTGATTTCATAATGCCTAAAGCTTATACTGTGCTTGCGTTTATAAGAAGAAATAGTAAAGAATTCTCTAATCCATATACTCGTAAATTGTTGTATACAACATTTGTCAGGTCTAAATTAGAATATGGTTCTATGGTATGGAACCCGTGTTATGATATTTACTGTAATCGCATTGAGAGGTTACAGAAAAAATTTATTAAATTTGCTTTAGTTTCTGTGCCGTTTGTCAATCCCGTACCGACGTATGAAGCTATGTGTCGACTAATTCATTTGGAGTCTGTATCAAGTCGTAGTTCAAAAAGCTCAATTTTATTTCTGTATAAACTAATTTGTGGTCTTATCGATTGTCCTTTTTTGCTTAGTCTTATTTGTTTTAGTGTTCCATCCAGATGTCTAAGGCATAATGAATTTTTTAATATTCCTTTTCATAGAACTAAATATGCTTCTTTTGAGCCTATTCTGAGGTCCATGAAGGAATATAATAATTTAATAATTAAGCATGATATAGATTTGTCATATAATTTAAATAGATTTAAGGAAACTCTAGATTTAATTTACTTTTAAGTTTGGCTTGTCTGTAAGGATTGTTACTCCATAGACATATGAATAAATAAATAAATAAACGGACGCTACAAAAACAGAAGTACTTTTGAAGGTCTTATACAAATATACAAAGTTCAGCGATTTTTTGAGAACTTTGTTTTTCACACATATACATGTAAATGAAGGTCAGAGCATATATTAGGTTCGTAGATTTATGAAATATGAGAATTATCTCTTAAATTTTTTTAATTAGGTACAGTAGAAATACGGACGCGACAAATACTATCCAGTCGTAGTAAAAAAAATTAGTAATTTTCGTTAGAACACTTCATTGGGTGTTACGTGTAAATGCACATAAAGTTAAAAGCTATTAGTGTGGTCTGATTTCACTTTTTTGGTAGATTACCATATACATTAGGCTGGGTCGCGGTCCATACAAATCGAAAAACAATTCCCAGTCTGTCTGTCTGTCCGTCCGTCCGTCCGTCTGTCTGTCCATCTATTCTTGCAATCACGATACAGGTCGCAATTGTAGCCAGAACCAAACGAAACTTTGCACAACGAAGTTTTTCGAGATAGAGACGAACGCTATTTAATTTGAACAAAATCGGTTCAGATTTAGATATAGCCCCCATACGAATTTCACTCCCGATTTGACTCTTTTCACGCTAGATACCTCATATTTTAACAGATTTGGTTCAATTTTGGTACAACATCTTTTTTTTTTTCAATATAAACACCCATGGTGGAAATGGGTCAGATCGGTTCAGATTTATATATAGCTCCAATACAAATTTGGCTCCCAATATCACCTTTTCCGTTCTAGAAACCACATATTTTATCAGATTGTTTTCAAAATTGGCAAAACATATTATATTTCATCTAGAAACACCTGTGGTGAAAATGTGTTAGATTGGTTTAGATTTATATACATATATCTCCCATTCAAATTTCGCTCCCGATTCGATTTTTTCTGCTCCAGAAACCATATATTTTTTCACATTGTTTTCAAATTTGGCAAAACATCTTATATTTAAACTAGGAACACCTGTGGTGAATATAGGTCAGATCGGTTCAGATTTATATACAGCTCCCATTCAAATTTCGCTCCCGATTTGACTTTCAGTGCTCTAGATACCACATATTTTAACAGATCTTCTTCAAATTTGGCAAAATATCTAATGGTTCCACTAGAAACAACCATGGTGAAAATGGGTCAGATCGGTTCAGATTTATGTATAGCTTTATATTTATATTCGCTCCCAGCTTGACTCTTCCCCCCAGAAACCACGTATTTGCAGAGAATTTCTTCATATTGAGCATAACATGTTATACTTGAACTGGAAGAACCTATTGTGTAAGTGGGTCACATCATTCCATGTTTGGATATAGCACCGATACAAATATTCTTCTCGTTTTTTTGTGCTGTTTTTTGTCAATTTTTTTCTGAAATAATACACCCTTGAAAGCACTTTAAATAAAAATTGGACCTTTATAGTTTTTTTTGTTTTTTTCATAGTGACAGTATTTTCAAGTGTTAGTATTTTGTAAGAATAAATATCAGCCGTCAATAGCTTTCGAATGATGCCTTAATGATGAAAATATGAATTAATTTGACGCCGCAGCGCTCATTTTTGTACAAAGACTTTGTAATTTTTGGCTCTGAAAATCCATCTCCTGTATTAAGTTATTTCGAAAAACATCATTCGAGAGGTATTGATTCCTTCTATTCTTTTTTCATAACACCTCTTACAAAACGTTCCCAAGAAATATGAGTTTGTGGCTGTCACTTTGAAAACACACCAAAAATCAACCTAAACGTCCAATAATACGGCCAATTAGTTATACTAAGACAATAATAAAAATTTTTATTTAAAGTATTTCCAAGGGTCTATTCATTCAGGAGCGTTTAGCTCACAGATGGCTTGACCCGGTGACGAAATATGTTGCAGATCATCATTAAACAATCCAATTTTGATTTCTGGGGGGGTGACCGCTTCAATTTATTTTCGTAATCCATCCTAATGCACTCAGCCATAATATGCCCTATAGCTCTTATGGAGAACTGGCCGTTCACGGAGTTAGAGACGAATATGGAAGCTATGCATAGTGTTCAAAGATAAGCTTGTATAGGTACTACGAGGGCATTGCGTACCTATCCAACAAAAGCGTTTAACAATATGCTGCACATCCTCCTTATCGACATGTTCATCTTGGCTACGACATCTCGGTTATCTGCCACCGGATCTTGGAGAAACAGAATATACGAACATCCTCGCATTCTTGAAAAATATTCGCACATACTTTGACCATCCTGGTCAACTTCCCTTCAAGGCTGGAGTGGTAAAGGTTGAATGTGATACAGAGGTATACACATATGAGACAGATAAAGCTGGCCAGAATGTTCACAGCTGCAGCGCTTTACAGGCGATAGCCTTCGCAATTAAGGAAGCGTGCAACAGACTTTGTCACTCCAGACATAAGTCACTCTTATATGGATCCCTGGGATATAGGGACTTTTATGGGAACGAACGAGCAGATGGGATCTACTTTGGGATGGGATCTACTTTGAATACCCATTCTCTAGGGAGTTGGTAGCAACACCGATAGGGTCTGTTAAATGTGGTATCTTCATGCACTACCTAGACCGCGCTAATTTCAAGTGGAAAACAAGTGTCTACTTGTCAAATATCCAGACAAAACCGTCCTCAATATTACAAAGAACTTACCAGGGAACTTCTAAGCCAGAATAGAAGAAACGTATCAAGAGTTATAGCAGTGCTGACGGGTCATTGGGCAATTGGAAATCATGCGCGACGACCATGAAATTGAATGATCACTGACGTAGCTGCGATAACGCAGAGGAAGCGAAACATAAAGGTCTTTCAAATTAAGTATAGAACTTTGAAATCGGTTAAGCCAATTGCGAAATGCAATTTTATTATATATTTATATTTTAATCAAAGTATGTTTTGCGGACCAAGGACGAACCCTATTTAATTTGAAGCAAATCAGTTCAGATTTAGATATAGCCCTCATACAAATGTCCTGATTTGATTTTTTCGGCTCTAGAAACCACATATTTTAATTGGACCAGATCGGTTCAGATTTCGATCTTATATTTCAGCTAGAAACATCTGTGGTGAAAGTGAGTAAGATCGATTCAGATTTAAATATATCTGCCATACAAATTTCGCTCTCCATTTAACTTTTTCCACTCCATGTCGTTTACATATTTCAACTGATTTTCTTAAAATTTTCCATAGCAACATATATATATATATATAAATATTATGGTGAAAGTTGGTTAAATCGGTTCAGATTTATATATAGGCCTCATAAAAATGTTTCTCCCCATTTGTCTGTTTCCGCTCTTGAAACCATATGTTTTAACCGATGTTTTTCAAATTTGGCAAAACACACTAGATAAGCCTAAAAAGTAGGTCACATCTTTTCAGGTTTTAATATAACCCGCAGACAAATGTCCTTCCCGATTTAACTTTTTTGCTCTCAATATATTACAGATTTTTAGAATTTAGAACACATTATATGTCTGCTGGAAACATACATTGGGAAAGTAAGTCACATCGATTCATGATATAGTACCCACAACAAATCATTCCCGATTTCACTTTTTCTCCGAAATTTGGTCTGCGCATATACTCTTATAGAAGAAACGAGATCCTTATTTGTAGGGGACGAAATGGGAAAATTAAAAATATTTAAATATATTTATATATCATCTGGGTGCAATGCGTCGTAGGAATCAGCTAAGATCCTAGGAATGTTTGGGCCAAATCCGTTTCATGTTTCATGAATTTTATTATCAAAATGCGTGCTCTGTTAAGAAAGTTCATCGCGCGCTTCTTCCATTTGATGGTCAGTTTAATCGACCCACTGAAGCGGCTATTCGGGCTATAGTGACTAAATTTCGCACCAAATTTACATTGTTGGGCATTAAACCACCAACACGCTTACGTAGAGTGCGAACTGGAGAAAATATCGCAGCTGTATCGGCCAGTGTTAATGATGACCATCAATTATCGATTCGTCGCCGTTCGCAGCAATTGGGCCTCTGTTACTCAAAAACGTGGAAATGCCAAAATTGGACTTTTATTGGACTATCGATTCAAATTAAGATTTCATGCATTTTTTTGAATTTTATGTGTTTTTTTTTGAAAAACTTTCCTATAGCTTTTAAAAAATCACCCTTTATTTCATATTCATTAATAATTAATTAATATTAGCCAATTCTCATAATTTCATATTATTATCCCATACAATTATTTTTTGGGAGTGGGATGAATATGGATGAATTTAATAGATATTTTTGCAATTACAGCTTTTCGTGTGAACTCCGTCAAATCTCGGCGGCGTGGTTGAAGTCGATGTGAGCCGATGAAATCGCCGGCTGTTTGTCGGTGAAAATCATCTTAAAAGTGAATTTACTTCACATATAAAACCAGTAAGAATAGGGATAGGGATTGAATTAAAATTGTTTTATACATTTTTTTATAATGTTTCTATAGCTTTTACGGTTTAGAATATGCTTTCCCTGTCTCTGTAAAATATTTAGACGAATGAATCTTCTACATTAAAGACGTGATATCATTCTCAGCCATACGAGTTCTTTGTTTACTTAAACATTTTTGAATTTTGAATCTAGTGTATGAATCAGTCACTTGCGCCTGTGATTTAAACGTCGAATTTTATGACGCTTTCTGACGATTAGTCAGGTATGACCATAATGGTAAAATAAATTTCCAATGAAAAATGAAAGTACGAATTTGGAAAAAACGTTTTATTTTTCGCGTCTACGCAGTCAGAGGAACGTATACTCCGAATTTCATGGTTCTAGCTGCTGTCATTTGGTAGGTACTATTTTTATCCCCTTTTTCCATTTGAACCTCAAAAAGTACGAAGTTGGGAAAGTTCTTTTATTTTACGTGTCTACGCAATCAGAGGAATGTATATACCCAATTCCATGATACTATCTGCGGCCATTTTGTTGGTACCATTTTTATCTCCTTTTTCGCATTTTACTCCTTAAAAGTACGACTTTCGAAAATTTCATCATTCTAGCTGTAGCCTTTTAGTTGGTACCATTTTTATCCCTCTGCTCCCATTGAAAGTACGAATTTGGAAAAACTATTTTTTCGTGTCACTCAGTCAGAGGAATGTATACCGTGAATTTCATGGTTCTAGCTGCATCCATTTGTTTGGTACAATTTTTATCCCCTTTTTCCATTTTACACCCTAAAAGTACGAATTTCGAAAATTTCCTTTATTTTATGTGTCTACGCAATCAGAGGAATATATACACCGAATTTCATTATTCTAGGTGCAGCCGTTTGGTTGGTACTATTTTTATCCCTCTATCCCCATTTAACCCCTTAAAAGTACAAATTTAGAAAAAATACTTGTATATTATGTATATACTCTATTAGAGGTATGTACACTAGAGCGTACCAGGTTACAAGTAAAAAAAAAAAAGTTCGCCGTACACCTTCGAATATGAAGTATTATTGAAAGGTAGTTTCAAAAAAATTTTTTTTATTTTTTTATGCCGAACGTAGGGGTCGCGCTTTTACATTTTTCTATATAACTTCTGCATTTATAAACGGATTTTAAAGTGTGATACATCGATGTTTTTGTCCGATTTTTTTGTCTTTGAAGTCATTGAGCTCAAACATGATTCATGATTTTATGCGAGCTTTAATTTTCGATTATTAGAGTGGTACATTAGGGTAGTAGCAACTGAGAAATGATGGGTAAGTACCAGAAGGGGGTGCTTGAGCTCAATGACTTCAAAGACAAAAAAATCGGCCTCGTCGAGACAAAAACATCGATGTATCACACTTTAAAATCCGTTTATAAATACAAGTTATATAGAAAAATGTAAAAGCGCGACCCCTACGTTCGGCATAAAAAAATAAAAATTTTTTTTTTGAAACTACCTTTCAATAATACTTCATATTCGAAGGTGTACGGCGAACTTTTTTTTTGAGGTACGCCCTAATGTACACGCCAAATTTCGTGTTTCTATCTGTTGTCGTTTGATAGGTACTATTTTTATCCCTTTTCGTTCCATTTCGCCCCCTACAAATAAAAATCACTCTATGGTGCCCTTTTATGCTATAAAGGGAATGCGAATTGCAAATATCAAGTAAACACAAGCTATTATATTCAAGAAACATGTTGAAATACTCTAAATATTAGGGGTATTTTCAGTCCTTGTGAGGGAAAATTTTTTCCCTCTGGGCCGACATCGCCCACTTTCAATCCCAACCGATCTGCAACCATAAGACACATTTAGGAAAAATTTGAACCTCCTAGCTCATGTCGTTCGGCCGCTATCGTGCTTTCAACAGACAGACAGACAGACGGACATGGCTATATCGTCTTAGAATTTTACCACGACCCAGAATATATATACTTTATGGGGTCTCCGATGAATATTTTAAGGTGTTACAAATGGAATGACAAAGTGAATATACCCTTATCCTGGAGGTGGAGGGTATAAAAATAACAGTTTAGCGTGTAATGAATTTCGAAAAGTGTTATTCTATTTATGGCCTATTACATATTATTATAGCACCTGTTCCAAAATGGTATAACTTTTTTATAAAAAAGTGTATTTTTTCTGCTTCATACCTATAAAATACGGTATGCACCCCCCACATACCATGGATAATACACCGTACGACAATTTTTAAAAAAGTCGTTACACTTGAACCGGAGGATACACGTATGAAACAATAGGCAAAATGGCGTTTTAAGTTGTTCATTTTCTCATCCTTAAAAAGTAAGTTTTGAAACATTTTAGCCTTTGGAACTTTTAATGGTAAGACTTCCATATATTTGTTTTTGTTTCAACAGACTTTGTATTTGATAGTCCTTACCTATCTTCATTAAGATATATATAATAGCTTATTCCATTTTCATGTAGATAAAAGCAAAAGAATCAGGAAATAGATAACTTGATAATAATTCACTCACCCTTGCCTATTTTTTATATTTTTTATGAAAGAAAGGCCCAAAACTGCCCCGCAGTACAGCTCAGATGGGAGATGTGTGAGACTGACCCCAATTAACCCCCCCCCCTCGACATTTTCCCAAACATACCTACACTTCTCCCATCTAAGGAATACTGCGGGGCAGTTTTGGGCCTTTCTTTCATAAAAAAAAATATAAAAAATAGGCAAGGGTGGCAGATGTAGGGTAGGTGTGATATGAGAAAAAATATAGGGGGTTGGTCTTACATTTGACTCCACTAACGGTCTCCTGGGGCCAGTAAAAGCGGTGGTGACAAATTTTATAAAAAATAATTTTTTATACGGGAGCCCCTTAAGGAATGTGTGTTCGAAAAGGGAAGGAAAATTAATGGGGGTCGATCTTACATACCTTTGGGGGCGACTCCGAGGCAGATTTGGGACTTTTGTGTATTTTTACCCCTTATTTTTGACCCCGATGAGCGCCCACTTACACTCACACCACCACATCCATTTTTCGGCTCATAAATTTTTTTCCAAACCTCACAAAATAGGTGGTTCTAGCATATAAAAATCGGAAAGTCGTGCACTTTCCCACCCCTAGTGAACAATAACTAAATTAACCCTTAATGGGCAATCTTGAATTTGATTGATTTTTGGCGTTTGTGTTAAGTTTTGGGAGAACACACCAATTCTAACATATATAGTAAAATTTTATGGCCAACTTTTTTGTAGAACATTTCATCCCCGACCTTCCCCTTTTTCGGGGTGTTTTTTTTTACAATTTGTTAGAATAAAGCCAAAAAGTACCGTTATAAGGGAGAGTTAGAGGCTTAAAAGTTTACAAAGTTTTTACAAACTCAGATGTAAAGAAAACATGGTTTTATATACCGATATGCTGCAAGAACACGCCAGAGCTGGGAAACTTTAATGAAATTCCGATGTGATCTGTCAAAACGCCGACACACGTATATTTTTTTTAGTCTCCTCTTTCAGAATCCATTGTCAGAACCCGTAATGTTTTTCGTGTTGTACTGTGTTATCATAAAAAATAATTTATTGTGGCAATTAATTCTCGAAATCCAAAGCACCGACTTCAAAAGCAAAAACTTAATGCAGATGCTATTTTTCAGTCTTCTAATCAAAACTAACGAAAATATTTTCTAAAAAATTAAATTTTTGGGATTTTTTCCCCGTTTGTTTGGAATTGTGGGATTTTTATATGGGATATCACAAAAACTCAAGGTAAAGGTTACAGAATTAATTTAAACAAGTAAAAACGGAGTTAAGTTCGGCCGGGCCGAACTTTATATACCCTCCACCATGGATTGCATTCCACAGAGGTTGTCGGTTTTCGTAGAAGTGCAGTAATATTACAGGAAAATATAATTTTTTTAATATAGGCAAACCAAAACAAATACAAATATTGAAAAAATAATTTTATAAATAAAAATAATATTTTAATTATTTCAAACCATTATTTATTTCAAATCAAAAAATAAATATTCTTATATTTATATTTTCAAAAAGCTTAAATACCATAAATATTGGTAGATAGTGGGAGCTACAGTTGGTTGTATTTTCATTCTATTTTAATTCCAAAAGTACAAAAAATACATTACCAGACGTACATAGTGCAGAATAACCTAACTTCATGATTCAACCAATTTTTGCCATAATATAAAAGGAACAAATTTGAAAAAAAAACTTTTTATTTTGCGTGTCTATGAAGGCAGAGGAATGTATACACCGAATTCCATAATTCCAGCTGCGACCATGTGGTTGGTACCATTTTTACCCCCTTGACGTTTCTACGCAATTAGAATTTCATCATTCTAGCTGTAGTCATTTAGTTGGTACTATTTTTATCCCTCTGTAGCATTGTATCCCTTGAAAGTACGAATTTCGAAAAATTCGTTTATTTTCCGATTCCTACGCAATCAGAGGAATGTATACTCCGAATTGCATGACTCTAGCTGCGGTCATTTGGTTGGTACTATTTGTATCCCATTTTTCAATTTTAACCCCAAAAAGTACGAATTTCGAAAAACCTGTTTATTTTAAGTGTCTACGCAATCAGAGGAATGCATACACCGAATTTCATTATTCCATGTGCAGCCGTTTGGTTGGTACCATTTTTATCCCTCCGTACCCATTGTATCCCTTGAAAGTACGAATTTGGAAAAAACCTTTTATTTTTCATGTCTACGTAGTCAAAGGAATGTATACTTCGAATTTCATGACTCTAGTTGCGGTCATTTGGTTGGTACTATTTTTATCCCCTTTTTCTATTTTGTCCCCAAAAAGTACGAATTTCGAAAAATCCGTTTACTTTCTGTGTATACACAGTCATGTCTACGTAGTCAAAGGATTGTATACTTCGAATTTCATGACTCTAGCTGCGGTCATTTGGTTGGTACTATTTTTATCCCCTTTTTCTATTTTGTCCCCAAAAAGTACGAATTTCGAAAAATCAGTTTATTTTCCGTGTGTACACAGTCAGAGGAATGTATACTCCGAATTTCATGACTCTAGCTGCGGTAATTTGATTGGTACTATTTTTATCCCCTTTTTTCATATTAACCCCAAAAAGTACGAATTTTCAAAAATCCGTGTATTTTACTTGTCTATGCAATCAGAGGAATGTATACACCGAATTTCATTATTCTAGGTACAGCCGTTAGGTTGGTACCATTTTTATCCCTCTTTTCCCATTTTACCTTTTAAAAGTACGAATTTGAAAAAAAAATAATTTTATATCATGTATCTACTCAATTAGAGGAATGTACACACCGAATTTCGTGTTTCTAGCTGTTGTCGTTTAATGTGTACCATTTTTATCCCTTTTTTGCCCCATTTCACCCCCTACAAATAAGAATCACTTTATGGTGCAGTTTTTTGCTATAAGGGTAATACGCATACCAAATATCAAGCAAATATAAACAGACATATTCAAAAAACATGCTTAAATACGCTAAAATAGTAGGGATTATTATGGGTATTTTTAGTCCTTGTGAGGGAAAAATTTTTCCCTTTGGGCCGATTTCGCCCCATTTCAATCCCAATCGATCTACGACTATAAGACGCATTTATGGAAAATTTGGACGTCCTAGCTCCTTTCGTTTAGATGCTAGCGTGCTTTCAACAGACGGACAGACGGACGGACATGGCTAGATCGTCTTAGAATTTTATGACGATCAAGAATATATATACTTTATAGGGTCTCAGGTCAATATTTCAAGGTGTTACAAACGGAATGACAAAGTTAGTATACCCCCATCCTGGAGGTGGAGGGTATAAAAAAATCGATTTGGAACCTCTGTGCGCCCGCACTTATATGTCTCAAATTATTTGTATATTCAAACAAGTAAAAAGGCGTTAAGTTCGGCCGGGCCGAATCTTATATAACCTCCACCACGGAGTGCATTCCTCAGTATTACCGGTAGATTATAGCCTGTTGACTTTACAAAGTAGTGAAGTAACATATTTTGAAAATTGTGATATTTTTAATGCGCATTACTATATTTGTCGGGCGGGGTCGACTATATGATACACTCCACTTTCTATCCGAATACAATTCAATTCGGTAAAAAAGTGAAAACGGGAAGAATCACAGACTAATATGACCTGGTCCAATTTGTCAAATCGAGTAGAATATTTGTATCGGGGCTATAACCAAACATGGAATGAAGTGACAATCAATTTGAAGAAATTCGGTGAAAATATGTGGTCTCTGGGGCGGAAAAAGTCAATACGGGAGTGAAATTTGTATGGTAGCTATATAAAAATCTGAACCGATCTGACCTATTTTCACCACAGGTGTTCCTAGTTTAAATATAAGATGTTTTGCCAATTTTGAAGAAAATCTGTTGTAATATGTGGTATCTAGAGTGAAAAGAGTCAAATCGGGAGTGAAATTCGTATGGGGACTATATCTAAATCTGAAACGATTTTCTTCAAATTAAATAGCGTTCGTCCTTGTCCAGATAAACTTCGCAGTGCAAAGTTTCGTTTGGTTCTGGCAACAATTGCGACCTGTACTTTGATTACAAGAATAGATGGACAGACGGACGGACGGACATTGTTAAATCGATTCAAAAAGTGATTCTAAGTCTATCGGTATAATTAGCAATGGGTCTATCTCGTCTCCTTTTGGATGTTACAAACAAATGCACAAAGACATAATACTCTTGTGGAGTGTATAATAATAATTTCTTCAGATTATTTTAATTTTCAGTTTGAAATTATGTTATTTTCATAATTATTTTATTTCGCTTTAAAGTTCTACACATTTACATCCAGCCACCAGACCCAACACAATCTGGGAACAATCGTAAATAAATCCAGCGCTAATTTTAAAGTTACAACAGCTGCAGCAATATTTTTGACACATTTAAAGATGCAACACTCCAATATACATATGACCATTTGTTTGTTTGTTTGTATAGATGCAGTACCACACTAACACACTTTTATTCAAAATAGAAAAAATAAAAACTTAATGAAATCTAAAAAGTTAAGAAGAGTACGTGTCCGTGTGTGCAAATAGAAAAAAAAACGGATTCGGTTTAATTGAAAGGTTCTTTTCAAATGGGCTAATCGGCAAAGTGGCAACACAACACAATTATTATTATAACAACAACAACAATAACATCACTTTCTATATATATGTATAGGAGCACATTCATACATATATAATAATTATATTCGCGTACATTTGTATGTTTGTTTGTATATGTTTAAAAGTGATTTTATAATTAGTATCGCGTGCCGTTTCGTTACCGTATTTAATCAATGTTGGCAGGTATGTCAGTCAGTATATATGTATGTATGTGTGTATGCTGTAGGCACAAACACTTGACCAAGTCTCAATTAAATGGCCAACAACATGGATTCCAAGCGTTGCGTACCGTTATTATTGTTTAGCGTTTGCTCTTTCACATCACACACGTTCGCACGTTCACATTTTACACGTTTTAACGTTAACCGAGTGTTTTTCCTATTCCGTTTGCTTTTGTTGTTGCTCTTAATGTTGCTGCGGCTGCTGCTGGATGCGTATCCAACAACTTTCCCTTTCGCCAGTCGAAACGTATCTGAGAACATTGTGCTATGGCCGAATCCTGAATGGCCAAAAATGATTAACAGCAGTGCGTGTTTTTTTTTTCTTCTTCTTTAATTTTGACAGTCATGTTAACATAACATCGCACACACACTCCCATGCCTACTACACACATACACTACTGCCCTAGTGCCTAGTCCCAGCTTAAGTGCAAAGTCTTTGGTTTTGCTGGGGAAGGACACCAATCCCAAAGACACCAATGGCAGTATTAAAACTCAACATTCACCAACATCTGTTAAAAGAAAGCACAACAGGATGTAAAACACACACACACATACTCACAGTATTTTTGTATGCTGTTGAGGTGAAAGCTCAGTCCTGCTGCAACTGATTTGCTGATACAACATATGACTGTGATATCATTTAATTTGGTTTTGATAAATGTTTGACCAACAAATTTAGTGCCAACAAAACATTTACCGTCGCGGCCGTCATTAAAACGTTACTACTTGAAAGTGCCAGTCGAGGAAAAACGTGTCACCTCCAAGATACATTCATGGAGTCACTACAATGAACGAATAAAGAGAAGTATACTCTGTTGAAGGGGGTGGTTTCGTTGCGTTGTTTCCGTGCAATGTGGAGGTGAAGTTTGGTTTAATCAATAGGTTTTGGTTTTCAATATTCCATATTATGAAGCGCGAAGCTGCGTTTGGAAGATATATATATATATATATATATATATATATATATATACAGTGAAATCTCTCATAACGGACACCTTCCTTGAGCGGACACCCCCTTTGGACGGACACAGTAGCTAGGTCCCGGCAGCGTTCCATAAGAAATACATTGCAGCTACTCTCCCTTGAGCGGACGATCTCTTGAACGGACGCGGACAGCTATTTGACAAAAAAAAATTCTATTGTGCGGACATCTAGTTCGTTTTTCGCTTAAGCGATTTATGGGATTCCCCAAATAATACAGCCACAAACGCATTAACAACAAATTTAAATTGCATTTGTCATTCGTTAGTATACATTCGTGCGAACCAGACATTGAAAATGTATAAAATTTTGACACTAAAACAAAAAGTAGATGTGCTTGAAGAGTACAATAGAGAAAAATTAAGTGTGAGAAATTTATCGAAGTGATTTAATATTGGTAAAACTCAAGCTTCTGACATTATAAAAAAAGGGAAGAGCTAATGAAAACATGGAATTCCAACGCAAATTTAAATGAAAAGAGAAGACTTTTGAAAGAAGATGGGCTCACAAAAGATCAATTGTGATATGAATGGTTTGTTGCAGCGCGCAATAAAGGAATTCCATTAACCGGTAAGTAAGATTTTAGGATTTCTTAAGGGATTACTACATATGAATATGAATGAAAATTATCTTTCATTTTCCCCCAACAATAATTATGTATTTTAAGAGGCATATGTATAAATTGTCTATTTTAGGGCCATTAATACGAAGCAAAGCTAAAGAAATAGCTGAATCATTGGGTAACATTACATTCAACGCTTCATCCGGTTGGCTTAACAAATTCAGAATTCGCCACAATATTACGTTCAAATCGATATCTGGAGAATCTGCCTCTGTTAATCCTGAGGATGTCGCATCATTTTTAGTGAAGCTGCCATCTTTAGTGAGGGGTTACTCACCAAGAGATATTTACAATGCCGATGAAACTGGGCTTTATTTTAGAGCACTGCCAAACAAAACAATGAATTTGAAACATGAAAAATGTTTAGGAGGCAAACTGTCCAAAGAAAGGATAACAGTTTTGCATTGTGCGAACATGGCTGGAGACAAGGAAAAACTTTTAGTTATTGGCAAGTCATTTAAGCCAAGAGCTTTTAAAAATTTAAATAAAGATAACTTGCCAGTGATATGGAAATCCAACACAAAATCATGGATGACGTCGGAAATCATGAACGAATGGTTGGAAAATTTCGACCGAAAAATGGGAGTATGTACAAAAAAGAAAAATTTTGCTTTTTCTGGACAATGCGTCATCACATCCAAAAAATAACGTTTATCAAAACATTAAAATACATTTCTTGCCTCCTAATTGTACTTCCATCAGTCAACCGCTTGATCAGGGAGTTATTAAAATTTTTAAAAGCAATTACAGAAATTTAATACTAAAGCACTTACTAGTAAACATCGAAACATCGATTGGATGCCGTTTATTTTACTAAAAAAGCATGGGACCAAGTTACTCCTCAAACAGTTCAAAATTGACAATCAGACAACACTTGATGGTGAATTTGAGCCTGAAGATGAGTTGCCGCTAAACGTACTTGCCGAAATTCAGAGAAAAGGGTTTTTTGGATCCAGTACTTTAAACAGCTTAAATGATTTTTACCAAGTTGACGAGGATTTAGTTATTGAAAGATCAGCATTGGATCAACTGGATTCATTGACCGAGACAATTGCAGAGATGCAAGAAATTTTCGACGACTCTGCAGAGGAATGTGAACCAATAGATATTCAAGAAATAAGAAGCAACATCTCTACATATAAAGAGGCTATGGATAAGACACGAGATCTTAAAGCGTTTGTCGAATACAAAGGAGATATTGAGGCTATGAATATACTTTCATCACTTGAATTACATTTTCAAGATGTTATTGTTAAAACCAACACACGACAAACGACAATGAATGAATATTTATTGAAATAAAATATGTATTCTAAAAACATTGTTAAATATTATTTCTTTACATGCATTTTTTATTTTTTCTGTTAATGAATAAAACCTTTTGAATTCTTTGTTTTTTATTGTAACATAATCATTTAATCAAAAGTCGCATTATGAAATAGTCTGCACTGATTTAATTTTTGCAGTTGTCTCTTGAAAGGACACACCCCTAGGGCGGACACATTTCGATGGTCCCCTCGGTGTCCGCTGAAGAGAGATTTCACTGTATATGTATATATATAAATGAATCTGTGTTTGTTTGTTCTTTATAGCAGCCTAAACTACTGAACCGATCTTCTTGAAATTTTCACAGTATGTTCATGCTGAACCGGTGGTGAAAATATGCTATATAAATTTTTGATATTTTCAGTGGGCGTGGGACCTCCCACACAAATTGGGGTTTTATTCGTTTTTATTATATTTTAGCATATTCGGAGTACTGTTGCGGGTAGAGTCTTGCATTTTTGTGAAAGTTCACTAATTATTATTCTGCACAGTTTTGACAAAAATGGGCGGTATTGGAAAAGTGGCCGTGGTACCTCCCATACGAAGTTAAAACCCAATTTTGAATATTGTCAGTTCTAGGACACCTAGAGTGCTGCAATTTCGTGTAAGTCCATCTAACATCAATTTGCGTAGTTGTGCCAAAAATGGGCGGTATTGAAAAAGTGGGCGTGGTACCTCCCATACGAAGATAAACCCCATTTTTGAATATTGTCAGTTCCATGACACCTAGAGTGCTGAAATGTTGTGTAACTGCATCTAGCATCAATGTACGTAGTTGTACCAAAAATGGACGGTATTGAAAAAGTGGGCGTGGTACCTCCCATACGAAGTTAAAACCCAATTTTGAATATTGTCAGTTCCATGACACCGAGAGTGCTGAAATTTTGTGCCAGTGCATCTAGCATAAATATGCGTAGTTGTGCCAAAAATGGGCGGTATTGAAAGAGTGGGCGTGGTACCTCCCATACGAAGATAAAACCCATTTTTTAATATTGTCAGTTCCATGACACCTAGAGTGATCAAATTTTGTATACGTGCATTAGCATCAATGTGCGTAGTTGTGCCAAAAATGGACGGTATTGGGATTGTGGGTGTGGCACCTCCCATACGAAGTCCCTTCCCATTCGAAATTAACACCTGTTTTAGAGTATATTCGACACCGAGATTCCTATATTGCTGTTTGAGTTAATTTATTTGTAACCTGCTTAGGCAATATACAAATGGACGGGATTTGAAAGATGGGGAATTTTTGATTTGAATTTTGTAAAATTACATGTTTTCTTTGGATTTTCTTAGCACAATAGTAAAAGAAAGGTTAGAAAAAGAGAAATATTCATTAGTCAACAGCCGACTGAGGTCAAGAAAACGGAAATTATATTAATTTTTTTAGTTTTTATGTTGTTCGATTAGTGAACAATTTGATTGACTTTCTATGTGTTTTGAATGTAGTACATTCGAAGTCCAGCTATGCTATGTAGTAAGTTCTTCTTACGTAGGAAGTTTTGACAATGGAAAGGAGTAGAATCACACTGAACCTAAAATCGATGTAATTTTTTGACATTTCTTCCTTTATTCGCCGTAAACTAAAGTTCTGCTCTTCGATATTCTCCAGGGAACATATCCATTTCTTTAGTATCTCAGGGAAGTTCCTTGATTATAAGTGGTGCATATATTACCGATCACAAGAAAAAACAATATGAAACCTGATTTTAATTTCCGTCTGTTTTTCTGTCTGGCGAAGCGGGCGGGTGGATTTATAAAAATGAATTTAATACTAAAAATGTTTCTTCTTAACAATAAAAAAATTAAAGCAATTCGATCTCAATCAATTATTACATTTTCACCTGAGGATGGGGGTATATTCACTTTGTCGTTCCGTTTGTAACACCTTGACACATTATTCAACCGATACTGCTGAGCTAATAAAAACATTTTTATACCCTCCACCTCCAGGATGTGCGGTATACTAACTTTGTCATTCCGTTTGTAACACCTTGAAATATCAACGTGAGACCCTATAAAGTATATATATTCTTGATCGTCATAAAATTCTAAGACGATCTAGCCATGTCCGTCCGTCCGTCTATTGAAAGCACGCTAGCATCTAAACGGTTGGGATTGAAACGGGGCGAAATCGGCCCAAAGGGAAACTCTTTTCCCTCACAAGGACTAAAAATGCCCACAATAATCCCTAATATTTTACTGTATTTAAGCATGTTTTTTGAATATGTCTGTTTATATTTGCTTGATATTTGGTATGCGCATTCACCTTATAGCAAAAACGTGCACCATAAAGTGATTCTTATTTTTAGGGGGTGAAATGGAGCAAAAAAGGGATAAAATTGGTACATATTAAACGACAACAGCTAGAAACACGAAATTCGGTGTGTACATTCCTCTAATTGAGTAGATACATAATATAAAGACATGTTTTCCAAATTCGTACTTTTAAGGGGTAAAATGGGAATAGAGGGATAAAAATGGTACCAACCAAACGGCTGTACCTAGAATAATGAAATTCGGTGTATACATTCCTCAGATTGCATAGACAAGTAAAATACACGGATCTTTTCAAAATTCGTATTTTTTGGGGTTAAAATGAAAAAAGGGGATAAAAATAGTACCAATCAAATGACCGCAGCTAGAGTCATGAAATTCGGAGTATACATTCCTTTGACTACGTAAACATGCAAAATTCGTACTTTCAAGGGATACAATGGGTACTGAGGGATAAAAATGGTACCAACCAAACGGCTACACCTGAAATAATGAAATTCGGTGTATACATTCCTCTGACTGCGTAGACACTGAAAATAAACGGATTTTTCGAAATTCATACTTTCAAGGCATATAATGGTACAGAGGGATAAAAATAGTACCAACTAAACGAATACAGCAAGAATGATGAAATTCTAATTGCGTAGAAAAGTCAAGTGGGTAAAAATGGTACCAACCAAATGGGCGCAGCTGGAATCATGGAATTCGGTGTATACATTCCTCTGACTGCATAGACAGACAAAATAAAAAGTTTTTTCCAAATTCGTATTTTTTCTTTTACGCAAAAATTGGTTGAATCATGATGTTAGGTTATTTTGTACTATGTACGAGAGGTAATGGATTTTCAAAATTTGTACTTGAATTAAAATAGAATGGAAATAAAACCAACTGTAAAATATTATATTTATTAAAAAAAATTATTTTTTCAATATTTGTTTTGGTTTGGCTATATTAAAAAATTTATATTTTCCTGTAATATTACTGCACTTCTACGAAAACCGACAACTTCTGTGGAATACAAACCATGGTGGAGGGTATATAAAGTTCGGCCTGGCCGAACTTAACGCCTTTTTACTTCTTAATTTTTAAAGAGGAACAAGTATTAGCGAAATCTCTGTTAACACCATGGACAACAAAAAAATCTGCAATCTCTGAGAAAGTTTAAAGTAAAATTGTTAGCTAAGAGAAGGAAAAATGAAGTGAATGCCAGAATCGAATTCACGTTGAAACATTTAAGTAGAATTATAAAAGTGGCCGATAAAATATGCATGAACAATTACTTACGAATCCATGGATAAAAATCATCAAAAATTTTGGCAATTCATAAGTGAATGCCTGGGAAGGAAGGAGCGAAGACGAATTCATTTGAGTGGAGATAATGATGAACTAATAAATGATGAGAAAATGAAATGTGATTTGCTACATGATTATTTTCTGAATGTTCCCAAATTGTTAAAGGATCGAATACAACGCTGTGAAGATGATACATGTAATAAGCTCAATACCCTTGTTTTTAATTGTACTACTTTTGAGGAAGTTATTGAACTAATAACGAGTCTCAAATCCAACAAAAGTGCAGGATATGATGGCATATCGAGCAAAGAACTCATAAGCACACACCTGGTATATATATTTAATGATGTGATTCGTACGTCTACTTTCCCAGAAGTACTCAAAATTGCTCAAGTAATTCCAATTCGCAAAAGTAGCAAACCCTTAGGCTACAGGCCAATAGCTTTACTGCCGTTGATTGATAAAATTTTTGAAAAACTTATGCATAAACAACTTTCCAATTATCTTAATGAAACAAATCAGTTATATGGATTGCAATTTGGCTTTAAAAAGGGGAGTGGAACTCAAGAAGCTGTCGTAAACGTTATTCATTTAATTTGTGAAGGCTTGGATGATAAATTTGGTGGAGTTGGAGCCGCATTTTACGATTTTTCGAAAGCTTTTGATTTTGTCGATCATGATATCCTGCTCGAAAAACTGTCATACTATGGCATTCAGGTTAGTTCTCTACTACTGTTGGAGAGCTACGTAAGAAACAGAAGACAATTTATTAAAATTGATGAAGCTAAAGGTGAAACGGGCAATGTTGAACACGGTGTACCTCAAGGTAGCGTTTTGGGCCCATTATTTTTTACAATATATTTTTGAACGATATCTCCAGGCTCAAAATGTATGGGAAACTAGTTATGTATGCTTATAATCACGATATTGTATTAAAGTCTCAGATGGAACATGATGATGTTTCAGCCATATTGGAATACTGCAGATTGAACAAGCTTGTGCTGAACAATGACAAAACAAAAACAAGTAAAAACGGAGTTAAGTTCGGCCGGGCCGATCTTTATATACCCTCCACCATGGATTGCATTCCACAGAGGTTGTCGGTTTTCGTAGAAATGCAGTAATATTACAGGAAAATATACATTTTTTAATACAGCCAAACCAAAACAAATACAAATATTGAAAAAATAATTTTATAAATAAATATAATATTTTAATTATTTCAAACCATTATTTATTTCAAATCAGAAAATATCTTATATTGATATTTTCAAAAAGCTTAAATACCGTAAATATTGGTAGATAGTAGGTGCTACAGTTGGTTGTATACGAATTTGGAAAAACTTTTTATTTTGCGTGTCTATGCAGTCAGAGGAATGTATACTCCGAATTTCATGACTCTAGCTGAGGTTATTTGATTGGTACTATTTTTATCCCCTTTTTTCATTTTAACCCCAAAAAGTACGAATTTCAAAAAATCTGTTTATTTTAAGTATCGACGCAATCAGAGGAATGTATACACCGAATTTCATTTTTCTAGGTGTAGCTGTTTGGTTGGTACCATTTTTATCCCTCCGTACCCATTGTACCCCTTGAAAGTACGAATTTGGAAAAAAAAACTTTTATTTTTCATGTCTACGTAGTCAAAGGAATGTATACTCCGAATTTCATGACTCTAGCTGCGGTCATTTGGTTGGTACTATTTTTATCCCCTTTTTCTATTTTGACCCTAAAAGTACGAATTTCGAAAAATCAGTTTATTTTCCGCATCTATACAGTCAGAGGAATGTATACTCCGACTTTCATGACTCTAGCTGCGGTCATTTGATTGGTACTATTTTTATCCCCTTTTTTCATTTTAACCCCAAAAAGTACGAATTTTGAAAAATCCCTGTATTTTACTTGTCTATGCAATCTGAGGAATGTATACACCGAATTTCATTATTCTAGGTACAGCCGTTTGGTTGGTACCATTTTTATCCCTCTATTCCCATTTTACCCCTTAAAAGTACGAATTTGGAAAAAATACTTTTATATTATGTATCTACTTAACTAGAGGAATGTACACACCGAATTTCGTGTTTCTAGCTGTTGTCGTTTAATATGTGCCATTTTTATCCCTTTTTTGCCCCATTTCACCCCCTACAAATAAGAATCACTTTATGGTGCACGTTTTTGCTATAAGGTGAATGCGCATACCAAATATCAAGCAAATATAAACAGACATATTCAAAAAACATGCTTAAATACGCTAAAATATTAGGGATTATTATGGGTATTTTTAGTCCTTGTGAGGGAAAATTTTTTCCCTTTGGACCGATTTCGCCCCATTTCAATACCAACCGATCTACGACTATAAGACGCATTTATGGAAAATTTGAACATTTTAGCTCCTTTCGTTTAGATGCTAGCGTGCTTTCAACAGACGGACGGACGGACATGGCTAGATCGTCTTAGAATTTTATGACGATCAAGAATATATATACTTTATAGGGTCTCATGTCGATATTTCAAGGTGTTACAAACGGAATGACAAAGTTAGTATACCCCCATCCTGGAGGTGTAGGGTATAATAATACGTTTCCGTCCTCATTGCTCTGAAAATGATAATCCCTTCAATATTAACATTGGAGGAACTCAAGTTTATGAATCCCGGTCGTTAAAATATTTGGGAATTCATTTGCAAAACAATTTATCATGGAACTTCCATATAGTTACAAGATTTAAAAGCTAAAGTAGCACCAGCCATTGGAATGTTGTACAAATTTAAAAGTAAGTTTGATATTAAAACAAAGCTGCTCATTTACAATTCATTAGTCCAAAGTCATCTCAATTATATACCAATGGTGTAGGCTTATAAGAAAAGTGTACAACTGAGGTCTTTGCAAAGAATCCAAAACAAGGCACTTAAAATCGTCTATAACCTCCCGCGTACTTATTCAACTCTTGCGTTGTATGGAGATGTCACCAAAATTTTACCGGTACATGGATTATATAAAATGCATGTTTAAATCAGTTAAAAACCTTGGTCCGCGTGCGACCGTTTTCCAGACGAGAAATAGAACAAATTTGAGAATTAAAAGATGTCGTCTTGAAATAACTAAGCAAAGAATAGAACACAATGGTTGCTCTGAATTCAACCATCTTCCCCAAGCGTTAAACAATGTATCCAGAATTTCATTATTTAAGAATCACATTAAATCACATTTATTGCGTAAATTGAGAATGCTTCTCTTGTAATTTCGATTGCTGTATATATTGTGAATATTATTGTACATACATAAATATGTAAATTTAGTGAATTTATCTTGTCAACTCGCCCCAATAAATTCTGTAAGGCGCTGGGGCAAAACATTTCATTGTAAATATATCTAATGAATAAATTGAATTACTAATTAAAAAAACCACCTCTGATGGAAATTGTTTCTACCAAATAACGCCTGACAATGCACCTGAAATTTAGGGCTTATTTTTGAATATTGCTGCCTCATGTTCACCTTTTGTTGAACTGTTGAAGTTAGAGAAATAGTAAACAAATATTATGATGTACATAAAAATTTCTCAATTTTCCTAATATGGTAGTGCACTTCTATGTTAAGTTGACAGCCTCTAATCTGACGGTATACTGTGGAACGTACTCTGTGATGGAGGGTATATTAGATTTGGCCCGGTCGAACTTAACGCCTTTTTAAGTGTTATCTCCTGAAGATGTTCTTAGATTAAGAACGAAATATTGGGAAAAAGTTGAAATAAATAAATGATTTTATTAAACTTTAAGCTTGTATTGGAGTTTAAATAAATATATTTAAAAAAAATATTCATACATTTTTGATTTACTTCACCGCGAGACAATTTTACTTTTTTATTGCAACTGAACAAGAAAGCTCTTTCCTCCTTTTTACAGGACTTTTAATTTCCAAAGGATATAGATGTTTAATACATTTTTGGATCATACAAAGGCGGTGTGGGTATCAAATGAAAGGGAAGAGTATCTGTTAAAAATACTTTCATGCTTCTATCTGTATTAGTTTACCACTAACAACCATAGTTTATTTATATAGTTTATTCATGTTATGATTGTTAAGGGGGAAAACTTGAAATGGTTGTTAATACTAAACGAATACATAGAATAGAATCATTAGGTTCCTGCAACAAATCGCGACGTTGATGTAACAATTTTTAGTAGTCTCGTTCCAAGAACAAAACAACTCAACATTCGTTGATGTGTTTTTTAAACGAAAATATTATTTAATGAAAATAAATATCATTGTTTTTAGACAAATCCATAATTTTTTGATCAATCTTTAGTTGTGTTAAAAATATTTCTGGTTTTATATGTAAAGACTTTTAAATAACGACTCATGATGATAATTGATCGATCATTTGTAGTTGTATTCAAGCATTCTGCTATGAACAATATTAAATTAATCTCCCAAAAACAAATGCAGATGTTGCAAATTATGCACAGTATTCATGTAGGCTCACACGAATACTGTGCATAATCCCAATTTGATTAAAGTCATTTACTGCGAGAGTATAAACTATTTGACTTAATTTACTTAAAGCTTGCTCCACTCTCTCCACTTGATGTAATAATAATTACGTTTCAGCAACTAAAAGTGAAAGCAAAAGTTGTGTGTGTTAATAGTTTGTTGGGATTAACTGCAACCTACCACATGAAATGTGTGTCTGCAGGGAAGGATTTTTTTGCTCCGACTCAAAATTAGTAGGAAACTTTCCGTCTAACAGTGGCTAATTGTTGTGCGGCACAAACATGTTCAAGTTTCATAAAAGCACATACGAAGTTGTGAAATTACACAGTCCACCATAAACCACAGTGGTTCCAAAACTATTATGTTGGGAATAATTCGGTTACTTTTGAATTGAAAAATTCATTTCGGCGAAATTCCACATGCTTAGTTGCTCTAAGCATGTTTTCGAAATATATTGCAAAATTATCAATCCAGATGTGGATTATTTATATAGTATAGTAGGCCAGTCTAATAAAACACCCCTTTACACCAATTAAAAGAAGCACCTACTGTAAAGTTCTACTCAATTTTTTGTTTTCCTCTCTTTCAAATTTGGCCTCTGTGAAGAAATGACTGGCAGGACGAAACAAAAACGGCCAAAGCTACTGATGTTTGCGTGTATAACAATTTAATTGTGCTTTGACTGGCCACGCAATGAGTAGTTGTTAGGTATGTTGAAAAACGGACAGTTTAAAAACCCGGTTTGTAAAATGTAAAATGTAAAATGTAAAATGTAAAATGTAAAATGTAAAATGTAAAATGTAAAATGTAAAATGTAAAATGTAAAATGTAAAATGTAAAATGTAAAATGTAAAATGTAAAATGTAAAATGTAAAATGTAAAATGTAAAATGTAAAATGTAAAATGTAAAATGTAAAATGTAAAATGTAAAATGTAAAATGTAAAATGTAAAATGTAAAATGTAAAATGTAAAATGTAAAATGTAAAATGTAAAATGTAAAATGTAAAATGTAAAATGTAAAATGTAAAATGTAAAATGTAAAATGTAAAATGTAAAATGTAAAATGTAAAATGTAAAATGTAAAATGTAAAATGTAAAATGTAAAATGTAAAATGTAAAATGTAAAATGTAAAATGTAAAATGTAAAATGTAAAATGTAAAATGTAAAATGTAAAATGTAAAATGTAAAATGTAAAATGTAAAATGTAAAATGTAAAATGTAAAATGTAAAATGTAAAATGTAAAATGTAAAATGTAAAATGTAAAATGTAAAATGTAAAATGTAAAATGTAAAATGTAAAATGTAAAATGTAAAATGTAAAATGTAAAATGTAAAATGTAAAATGTAAAATGTAAAATGTAAAATGTAAAATGTAAAATGTAAAATGTAAAATGTAAAATGTAAAATGTAAAATGTAAAATGTAAAATGTAAAATGTAAAATGTAAAATGTAAAATGTAAAATGTAAAATGTAAAATGTAAAATGTAAAATGTAAAATGTAAAATGTAAAATGTAAAATGTAAAATGTAAAATGTAAAATGTAAAATGTAAAATGTAAAATGTAAAATGTAAAATGTAAAATGTAAAATGTAAAATGTAAAATGTAAAATGTAAAATGTAAAATGTAAAATGTAAAATGTAAAATGTAAAATGTAAAATGTAAAATGTAAAATGTAAAATGTAAAATGTAAAATGTAAAATGTAAAATGTAAAATGTAAAATGTAAAATGTAAAATGTAAAATGTAAAATGTAAAATGTAAAATGTAAAATGTAAAATGTAAAATGTAAAATGTAAAATGTAAAATGTAAAATGTAAAATGTAAAATGTAAAATGTAAAATGTAAAATGTAAAATGTAAAATGTAAAATGTAAAATGTAAAATGTAAAATGTAAAATGTAAAATGTAAAATGTAAAATGTAAAATGTAAAATGTAAAATGTAAAATGTAAAATGTAAAATGTAAAATGTAAAATGTAAAATGTAAAATGTAAAATGTAAAATGTAAAATGTAAAATGTAAAATGTAAAATGTAAAATGTAAAATGTAAAATGTAAAATGTAAAATGTAAAATGTAAAATGTAAAATGTAAAATGTAAAATGTAAAATGTAAAATGTAAAATGTAAAATGTAAAATGTAAAATGTAAAATGTAAAATGTAAAATGTAAAATGTAAAATGTAAAATGTAAAATGTAAAATGTAAAATGTAAAATGTAAAATGTAAAATGTAAAATGTAAAATGTAAAATGTAAAATGTAAAATGTAAAATGTAAAATGTAAAATGTAAAATGTAAAATGTAAAATGTAAAATGTAAAATGTAAAATGTAAAATGTAAAATGTAAAATGTAAAATGTAAAATGTAAAATGTAAAATGTAAAATGTAAAATGTAAAATGTAAAATGTAAAATGTAAAATGTAAAATGTAAAATGTAAAATGTAAAATGTAAAATGTAAAATGTAAAATGTAAAATGTAAAATGTAAAATGTAAAATGTAAAATGTAAAATGTAAAATGTAAAATGTAAAATGTAAAATGTAAAATGTAAAATGTAAAATGTAAAATGTAAAATGTAAAATGTAAAATGTAAAATGTAAAATGTAAAATGTAAAATGTAAAATGTAAAATGTAAAATGTAAAATGTAAAATGTAAAATGTAAAATGTAAAATGTAAAATGTAAAATGTAAAATGTAAAATGTAAAATGTAAAATGTAAAATGTAAAATGTAAAATGTAAAATGTAAAATGTAAAATGTAAAATGTAAAATGTAAAATGTAAAATGTAAAATGTAAAATGTAAAATGTAAAATGTAAAATGTAAAATGTAAAATGTAAAATGTAAAATGTAAAATGTAAAATGTAAAATGTAAAATGTAAAATGTAAAATGTAAAATGTAAAATGTAAAATGTAAAATGTAAAATGTAAAATGTAAAATGTAAAATGTAAAATGTAAAATGTAAAATGTAAAATGTAAAATGTAAAATGTAAAATGTAAAATGTAAAATGTAAAATGTAAAATGTAAAATGTAAAATGTAAAATGTAAAATGTAAAATGTAAAATGTAAAATGTAAAATGTAAAATGTAAAATGTAAAATGTAAAATGTAAAATGTAAAATGTAAAATGTAAAATGTAAAATGTAAAATGTAAAATGTAAAATGTAAAATGTAAAATGTAAAATGTAAAATGTAAAATGTAAAATGTAAAATGTAAAATGTAAAATGTAAAATGTAAAATGTAAAATGTAAAATGTAAAATGTAAAATGTAAAATGTAAAATGTAAAATGTAAAATGTAAAATGTAAAATGTAAAATGTAAAATGTAAAATGTAAAATGTAAAATGTAAAATGTAAAATGTAAAATGTAAAATGTAAAATGTAAAATGTAAAATGTAAAATGTAAAATGTAAAATGTAAAATGTAAAATGTAAAATGTAAAATGTAAAATGTAAAATGTAAAATGTAAAATGTAAAATGTAAAATGTAAAATGTAAAATGTAAAATGTAAAATGTAAAATGTAAAATGTAAAATGTAAAATGTAAAATGTAAAATGTAAAATGTAAAATGTAAAATGTAAAATGTAAAATGTAAAATGTAAAATGTAAAATGTAAAATGTAAAATGTAAAATGTAAAATGTAAAATGTAAAATGTAAAATGTAAAATGTAAAATGTAAAATGTAAAATGTAAAATGTAAAATGTAAAATGTAAAATGTAAAATGTAAAATGTAAAATGTAAAATGTAAAATGTAAAATGTAAAATGTAAAATGTAAAATGTAAAATGTAAAATGTAAAATGTAAAATGTAAAATGTAAAATGTAAAATGTAAAATGTAAAATGTAAAATGTAAAATGTAAAATGTAAAATGTAAAATGTAAAATGTAAAATGTAAAATGTAAAATGTAAAATGTAAAATGTAAAATGTAAAATGTAAAATGTAAAATGTAAAATGTAAAATGTAAAATGTAAAATGTAAAATGTAAAATGTAAAATGTAAAATGTAAAATGTAAAATGTAAAATGTAAAATGTAAAATGTAAAATGTAAAATGTAAAATGTAAAATGTAAAATGTAAAATGTAAAATGTAAAATGTAAAATGTAAAATGTAAAATGTAAAATGTAAAATGTAAAATGTAAAATGTAAAATGTAAAATGTAAAATGTAAAATGTAAAATGTAAAATGTAAAATGTAAAATGTAAAATGTAAAATGTAAAATGTAAAATGTAAAATGTAAAATGTAAAATGTAAAATGTAAAATGTAAAATGTAAAATGTAAAATGTAAAATGTAAAATGTAAAATGTAAAATGTAAAATGTAAAATGTAAAATGTAAAATGTAAAATGTAAAATGTAAAATGTAAAATGTAAAATGTAAAATGTAAAATGTAAAATGTAAAATGTAAAATGTAAAATGTAAAATGTAAAATGTAAAATGTAAAATGTAAAATGTAAAATGTAAAATGTAAAATGTAAAATGTAAAATGTAAAATGTAAAATGTAAAATGTAAAATGTAAAATGTAAAATGTAAAATGTAAAATGTAAAATGTAAAATGTAAAATGTAAAATGTAAAATGTAAAATGTAAAATGTAAAATGTAAAATGTAAAATGTAAAATGTAAAATGTAAAATGTAAAATGTAAAATGTAAAATGTAAAATGTAAAATGTAAAATGTAAAATGTAAAATGTAAAATGTAAAATGTAAAATGTAAAATGTAAAATGTAAAATGTAAAATGTAAAATGTAAAATGTAAAATGTAAAATGTAAAATGTAAAATGTAAAATGTAAAATGTAAAATGTAAAATGTAAAATGTAAAATGTAAAATGTAAAATGTAAAATGTAAAATGTAAAATGTAAAATGTAAAATGTAAAATGTAAAATGTAAAATGTAAAATGTAAAATGTAAAATGTAAAATGTAAAATGTAAAATGTAAAATGTAAAATGTAAAATGTAAAATGTAAAATGTAAAATGTAAAATGTAAAATGTAAAATGTAAAATGTAAAATGTAAAATGTAAAATGTAAAATGTAAAATGTAAAATGTAAAATGTAAAATGTAAAATGTAAAATGTAAAATGTAAAATGTAAAATGTAAAATGTAAAATGTAAAATGTAAAATGTAAAATGTAAAATGTAAAATGTAAAATGTAAAATGTAAAATGTAAAATGTAAAATGTAAAATGTAAAATGTAAAATGTAAAATGTAAAATGTAAAATGTAAAATGTAAAATGTAAAATGTAAAATGTAAAATGTAAAATGTAAAATGTAAAATGTAAAATGTAAAATGTAAAATGTAAAATGTAAAATGTAAAATGTAAAATGTAAAATGTAAAATGTAAAATGTAAAATGTAAAATGTAAAATGTAAAATGTAAAATGTAAAATGTAAAATGTAAAATGTAAAATGTAAAATGTAAAATGTAAAATGTAAAATGTAAAATGTAAAATGTAAAATGTAAAATGTAAAATGTAAAATGTAAAATGTAAAATGTAAAATGTAAAATGTAAAATGTAAAATGTAAAATGTAAAATGTAAAATGTAAAATGTAAAATGTAAAATGTAAAATGTAAAATGTAAAATGTAAAATGTAAAATGTAAAATGTAAAATGTAAAATGTAAAATGTAAAATGTAAAATGTAAAATGTAAAATGTAAAATGTAAAATGTAAAATGTAAAATGTAAAATGTAAAATGTAAAATGTAAAATGTAAAATGTAAAATGTAAAATGTAAAATGTAAAATGTAAAATGTAAAATGTAAAATGTAAAATGTAAAATGTAAAATGTAAAATGTAAAATGTAAAATGTAAAATGTAAAATGTAAAATGTAAAATGTAAAATGTAAAATGTAAAATGTAAAATGTAAAATGTAAAATGTAAAATGTAAAATGTAAAATGTAAAATGTAAAATGTAAAATGTAAAATGTAAAATGTAAAATGTAAAATGTAAAATGTAAAATGTAAAATGTAAAATGTAAAATGTAAAATGTAAAATGTAAAATGTAAAATGTAAAATGTAAAATGTAAAATGTAAAATGTAAAATGTAAAATGTAAAATGTAAAATGTAAAATGTAAAATGTAAAATGTAAAATGTAAAATGTAAAATGTAAAATGTAAAATGTAAAATGTAAAATGTAAAATGTAAAATGTAAAATGTAAAATGTAAAATGTAAAATGTAAAATGTAAAATGTAAAATGTAAAATGTAAAATGTAAAATGTAAAATGTAAAATGTAAAATGTAAAATGTAAAATGTAAAATGTAAAATGTAAAATGTAAAATGTAAAATGTAAAATGTAAAATGTAAAATGTAAAATGTAAAATGTAAAATGTAAAATGTAAAATGTAAAATGTAAAATGTAAAATGTAAAATGTAAAATGTAAAATGTAAAATGTAAAATGTAAAATGTAAAATGTAAAATGTAAAATGTAAAATGTAAAATGTAAAATGTAAAATGTAAAATGTAAAATGTAAAATGTAAAATGTAAAAAGAGATCAAAGGTCAAAAGTCAAAGGTCAAAGTCCAAAGTGATTAAGGGGATCAAATGGAGTAAGGAGATCAAAGCGATTAAGGGGACCGAGATGATTAAAGGTCAAGGTTAAAGTCCAAAGGGATTAAGGACCAAGATGATTAAGGGGATCAAAGGAGTTAAGGGACAGAGATGATTAAAGGTCAAAGGTCAAGGTCAAAGGTATTAAAGCAATCAAAGGGATCAAGATGATCAAAGCGATTATGGGAATCAAAATGATTAAAGGTTAATGTCAAAGGGATTAAGGGGACCGATATGATTAAAGGTCAAGGTCAAAGTCAAACGGCAAAGGGATTAAGGAGATCAAGATGATGATGACTGCATCTAGTACTCTATATGAAAGTAAACCAATAAACTTCAATATGTCGAGATAAATGGTTGATAAAATGTATATCCACTAAGTTCAGCTCACTGTGAAATAAGTTTTACGGCGATGTGAGGATTGAAACTTGGCTAAAATCTACTATGAACCAAGGTATTGGCTATTTTGGCCAACTTAAATATCGAAAATGAGATAGTACAATTGTATTGATATACTTAATTTTGTTTTATAGATTTCAATATTTCATTCTTACTTATTTTGTTTTTCATTCTACAGTTCTCTATGGTCCATATGAAAGACTGAATTTGGTGTTTTTATAATACATTTATTAATTAATTATTGCAAGCTAATGCTCTTTGGTCATCGGTTCCGATACTATCACCTTCATGTGTTAATATTGAGAAGCTGATCGGATATAAGTAAAACTAAAGACGAATTAAAAAAATATCTCTTCATATATATAACATATTCCGTTTCTCAAGTTATAAGACATTTTTTAAATATAAATTTCGAATTTTTTCCTAGATTAATTGTACCAATAACTTACTTGTAGAAGAATAAATCCGGTTAATCGGTTTCTTGTATTGCTGCCCATACCGATGTAACGCAAGTTCATGTAAAGTTTATTGTGGTGATGCTATTTCGTCCTGTTTGAGTACACACACACAAACACATTAAACGTTTTTAGTGTTTGTGTGTGTGCGCATTGTACTTGTCTTTTTCTGCTATTTATCCTTCTCGTTTTTTCTTCTTCTTCTTCTTCTTGCTGTTGGAGACCGCATTTATACATAGTTGTTGCTGCTGCTTAAGGACCTTATGATATGAACTTCACGTTGTGAACTCGACATCTACTCGCAAGAGAAATATAGCACAAGTTTAGACCGCATGCGTACATTAGAGTGGTTCGCTAAAAAAAGTTGTGATCCTTTCATTTTTCTAATAGTTGAAATGGAAACTTTTCAAAAGGAACATGAACAGTTCGAACCGAAAATACTTTTACTCCATTTCATTGGAAACAATCAAAATTTGCAAACTATAGTCATATCACTCCATATATTTTGCTATTGCCATCCAATGGGGGCTGAAATTGGGCGTGGTTTTTAAATATATTCCCTACTTGTATGCACAATTATGATTAGTTCAATATAAGTGAAATTTTCTTGCGGTGACATGGTCATTGGAAATTGTATTCCATCATTCTCCTCACATGTTCCTGGAAGTCAGCCCCGGATTATTTAAAAATTATTAAAAAATTTAAAGTGTGATTTATATATTCAAAAGCGTTTTCACAAATAATAACAAAGAACTGGATAGTGACCCCATAATTCTGAAAGGACAAAGCCATTTTCGCAGAATAAAAAAATGCTGTAAGTTAATGTCTGAGAGAAATCTATTGTCAGAACTATATTGTGGAATTTTATATATGGAATTTGGAAAAATATTTTTATTTTGCATATCTACGCAGTCCGAGAGATGTACAAACCGAATTTCGTGATTCTGACTGGAAGTACCTCCATTTTTATACCCTCCACCTCCAGGATGGATGTATACTAACTTTGTCATTCCCTTTGTAACACCTTGAAACATCGACCTAAGACCCTATAAAGTATATATATTCTTGATCTTCTAAGACGTCCGTCCGTCCGTCTGTTGAAAGCACGCATCTAAACGAAAGGAGCTAGGGCGACCAAATTTTACATAAATTCATCTAATAGTCGCAGATTGGTTGGAATTGAAACTGGGCGAAATCGGTCCAGAGGGAAAATTTTTTCCCTCACAAGGACTAAAAATACCCATAATATTCCCTAATATTTTAGAGTATTTAAGCACATTTTTTTCAATTTGTCTGCTTCTATTTACTTGATATTGGGTATGCGCATTCCCCCTAAAACAAAAACGTGCACCACAAAGCGATTTTTATTCGTAGGGGGTGAAATGGTGCAAAAAGGGATAAAAATGGTACCTTTCAAACGGCAACAACTAGAAAAACGAAATTTGATGTGTCCATTCCTCTAATTGAGTAGATACATAATATAAAAAATAGGTTTCCAAATTCGTACTTTTAAGGGGTAAAATGGGAATAGAGGGATAAAAATGTTGCACCTAGAATAATGAAATAAGGAATATACATTTCTCTGATTGCGTAGACACGTAAAATAAACGGATTTTGAAATTCGTACTTTTGGGGTTAAAATGAAAAAAAGGGATAATAATAGTACCAACCAAATGACAGCAGCTAGAGTCATGAATTTTTTTAATTAAATTTTATTTCGTAAAAAATAATATTTCACATAGTTCATTAGCGTCTCCGCGCCTTATAGGCTTAAATGGAGACTAGTTGGCAAACATTTTCATGTTATTAAAATAAAATTTTAATGAATTACACATATGAAACTTAACTTAGAAATCCAGTTTACAATTATTAGTAAAACACACGTAATAATTATAGAAGTGTTTCTACTACGTCAAGTATATAAGATTTAACTTTAGATTTAAAGACTGATATTTTAGCAATTTTTTTGAGATCATGAGACAATGCGTTAAATTCATGAGGTTCAGCATACACAATTCTCTGCTTTGTTAGTTCAAGTCTGCATCTTGATGGTACAAGATTTGAACGATGTCGAGTGTTCATCTGAGATTGTTCATGGTGTTGATGAAAATGAATGAAAGAAATTCCAATTTGTTTTGTGGATTTAAACATGAAGAGTAATAAGGGTGTTTTTTATTGGGGTATAGAACTTTAAGTTGGCATCACTTTTTTAACTGGCGGCCATTTTGTCAGCTGTCAAGTGATTAATATTTAGTTTGGTTTGCCATTTCATCATGAACAGGTTGACAAAAGAACAACGCTTGCAAATCGTGCAAATTTATTTCGAAAGTAATGGTTCAGTTCGCGAAGTTCACCGCAAGCTCCGTCCATTTTATGGTCGACATAATTGTCCATCAGAGCAATTAATTCGGTTAACCATGGATCGTTTTCGCACTACGTTTACTCTATGTGATAATACGCATCCGCAGAGACGTCGAACAGTGCGCACCGAAGAAACAATTGCCGCTGTAGAGCAAAGTGTTGAAGAGGACCCGAATGAATCGATTCGCCACCGTGCACAGCAATTGGAGCTTTGTCCATCAACTTTATGGAAGATTTTGCGCAAAGATCTTGGCTTGCGACCTTACAAGATCCAGCTTGTGCAAGAATTAAAGCCGCGAGACCATGCAATGCGTCGTGATTTTGGTGTATGGGCCGAAAATGAGATTCATCTCGATGCTGATTTTCATCACAAAATTTTGTTCAGTGATGAGGCTCATTTTTGGTTGAATGGCTACGTCAACAAGCAAAATTGCCGCATTTGGAGTGAAGAGAATCCACATGAGACCCTTGAGACGCCATTACATCCACAAAAACTGACTGTTTGGTGTGCTCTATGGGCTGGTGGAGTCATTGGGCCATACTTCTTCCGAAATAATGCTGGAGAGTCAGTTACCGTTAATGGAGACCGGTATAGAGCCATGATAACCGACTATTTTGTTCCCGAATTGGATGGCATGAATGTGGATGAGTTGTGGTTCCAACAAGACGGCGCTACATGCCACACAGCGCACGTCACAATCGAATTATTGAAGGAAACATTCGATGAGCGCATAATTTCGCGGAATGGACCTGTCAATTGGCCACCAAGATCGTGTGATTTGACACCATTGGATTATTTTCTTTGGGGATATGTGAAGTCGGCCCCATATGCTCGAAAAAGTGGTTGAAAATTGGACCTGTAGAATTGGCTATATTCGAGCCAGCCGCGGCGGCCACATGCCCGAAATCATATTTAAACATTAATGGCATAAAATTATACTTCCAATAAAGCCAAATTGATGGACATTAAAACGATTTTTGTGTGTTTTATTTCAATTCGAAGTTCTATACCTCAATAAAAAACACCCTTTATGTTATGTTTATATATTCCATTTACGGGAAGCACGCCTTTGGCGTAGTTAGTATACAGCCGTAGAGTGGAATAATAGGTAAATTATACACAATTTTTAAAGCTTTATTTTGAGCAGACTGTAAAGATTTCAGTGCGGAACAGTCCTTAAATGCATATACTACAGGAATATATACTAAATGACAATTAGGGAATAATATATCTGAAGTTTGGTTTCGGTAGACAGTTTCGATCTAAATTTCCTCAAAACCCCAGTAGCAGTAGAAATCTTCTTCTTTAGCATTTCTATATGCATGTCCCAGGAAAGGTTAAACGTGAAGTGAATACCAAGATATTTAACCGACAGCGACTCCGTAACAAGCTTTCCATCAGCTTTCAATTTCTGGCTGTCTTTTTAATAAATAAGGTCTAAATCTTATCAATTTTGTCTTATCCGCATTTATGCACAACTTATTAAGTCTGGCATATTCAAATAATATTGACGCATCATACTCAATCTCTGTTTTGAGGACTGTTGTATGTTTATAATTATATAGAAGGCATATGTCGTCAGCGAACATAAAAAGTTTCCCAAAGAAAGTGATATTTGTCAAGTAGGGATACCCCACACTTCACAGGTTTGGCACTACTTCTACTTTTCCCAACTTTTACATATTGCCTTCTATTATGTAAATAACTAGCAATGAGTTTCACTGTGGAGACTTGAATACCAATAAAATCAAGTTTTTTTCAATAAAATTTCATGGTTAGCAAGGTCAAACGCTTTGCTCAAATCGAAGAAAACACCTGCTACGCCAGTATAGCCTTTACCAAGACCATTACATATTTCATTAACAACACTAACTACAGCTGCTTCTGTGCCATAACCCTTTCGAAATCCATACTGTCTGCAAGATATTATATTATGCGTTTCAAGATAACTTGATAATTGGTCAATCATAATCTTCTCAAATACTTTGTCTATGTTTGATAAAAGAGAAATTGGTCTATACAAACTGACGCTACGCGCACCGCAAGTCTTCGGTATTGGTACTATTTCGTAAATATTTAAGATATCAGGATAACTACTAGAATCAATCATACTATTAAAAATTCTGGTCAATATCATCGATATTAAAGATTGACGCATAGACAACATTTTTGTTGTTATATCATCATGTCCCGAACCTTTATTTTTAGGCATCATATAGGCATCATATAGGCATCCATAGTTGTAGTATCAACTTTTCGGAAATCTAAGGCCGTAGTATTGTAAGACATCGTTCGAAAGTTATTAAAATGGTCATCGACGTTTTCGACAATATTGTTGCGTATGTTTTGAACTGTTTCACAAAAAAGTTGTTATGAGCAGTCAGGCCCGTGCGCAGGATTTTCCCCTGGGGGGGTTTTCATCTACACTCATAAAAAAGTTAACCCTATAATGAGTTAAAATTAACTATAAAATAGGAAACCAAGTACATTTTTACTAAATATAAGTAAAGAGTGATTTTTTTGAGGTTAGGATTTTCATGCATTAGTATTTGACAGATCACGTGGGATTTCAGACATGGTGTCAAAGAGAAAGATGCTCAGTATGCTTTGACATTTCATCATGAATCGTCTTACAAACGAACAACGCTTGCAAATTATTGAATTTTATTATCAAAATGCGTGCTCTGTTAAGAAAGTTCATTGTGCGCTTCCATTTTATGGTCAGTTTAATCGACCCACTGAAGCGGCTATTCGGGCTATTGTGACTAAATTTCGCACCAAATTTACATTGTTGGACATTAAACCACCAACACGCTTACGTAGAGTGCGAACTGAAGAAAATATCGCAGCTGAATCGGCCAGTGTTAATGATGACCACCAATTTTCGATTCGTCGCCGTTCGCACCAATTGGGTCTCTGTTACTCAAAAACGTGGAAATGCCAAAATTGGACTAAGCGGATGGACCACCTAAGACGCAGCCGCGGTCAACATTTAAATGAAATTATCTTCAAAAAGTAAATGTCATGGACCAATCAAACGTTTCAAATAAAGAACCGATGAGATTTTGCAAATTTTATGCGTTTTTTTTTTTAAAAGTTATCAAGCTCTTAAAAAATCACCCTTTATTTACTATGGCTTTGAAAGAAGGAAACTTTACTCATATTTAGTTAATTTTCCAACTTTTTATGAAATTTTTACTGGAGCGTTTGGAAACTACTTTTATTGCCAGGATCTTCGAGAAATATGTTGATACATTCGTCCGACAGACATCGTCGGCAAAATTGCATTTTAGTAATCTATCTATCAGTACACTTAAAGGAATATGTCAGTAAAAGAAAGCAGAAAGTCTACTGAAAGAGCAGATTTTCCGCTGTTAAAAAAGAGACAGCAGATTTATATCTGCTGAGATGGTAAACAGCTGTTTGCTGTTTTTAGCAATATATATGATACGCATATTGTCCCAAGCTAATATCAATGAAAATTCGAGCTAAACTCGCTTATGAACGCTTATCTATTTTAATATTTTAATTAACAACAGCCAATTTTAGCAGACTGCAAGCTCTTTAGCAGTGTGAATGATGATGTAAGATTGCAGAAAACTGCTGTTATGCCAAAAAAAACAGCTGTAATAGCAGAAAAGTGAAAGCCAATCGCTGCTTTTATTAATAGTCTTGTTCTCTAAGTGTAGAACTTTTTTTCAAATAGTTGCTTGAAACTACATACATACATATCGAGGGCTTATATTCATAAGTGGCTATGAACAAAAACATAACTTTTCAGGAGAGCGAAAAAACTGATTTTCTCCTTAATGTTGTATAGAAAACGCCTTTTCTGTGATGTACACAGCGAATTTAAAGATTCCACCTTCATCCGTCAGATTGGTCGATTGTAACATATATGTAGCCAATCGCGAAAATCGCTGCAATTGATGAAAAATCCAAAATTCGCCGTAGCAATTCCTTATATTTTAACTTTCTTCATTCATAATTCTGAAACTTTTCATACAGAAATATTCCCCATGAAGTCAGCAATCACATGACAAAGAAATATTTTCTTATTCTCAATATAATAAAATGTTACGCCGGTTTTTTCTAAATATACTTTTCACAATTTTTGACTTCACAGCCACCATTTTTCCTATTTTAGCCTGATAACTGGGGAATCAAAATGCTATTAACGGGAAATGATGGAATTTGATAGTACGATAAATCTTTTCCAAATTTATATGACAGATAAAAACTCATTTTCGAGAAAATGGTTCATAGCCACTTTTGAATATAAGCCCTCGATATATATTTTGAAGAAATATTACACAAAACACGATCAAATTCCTCGGCGATAAACCCTTCAGCCCCGCATTTTTTCTATGATAAATGCAGAAAATTGGATATGATTTTTGACAAAGTATGGGTCTAAATAGGATGTCTAAAGAGTTTCGGGGTTTTTAATTTGTATAGGAATCTTTATACGCATATTCCGATTAAATAAAAAATATTTGGAAATGTTTCTTCATTTTTATAATCTTAAATATGTATAAATTCGAATAACAAATACAGTTTTCTTTTGGTATTCGATGAAATGCAAGAAGAAACAACTAGAAATTTTAATTCCAAAAAAACCAAATAATTGGTATTTTAGAGTTCGTTTTCCTACGTAGATCCAAGTTACTGAATTTGTTGTTTCTCTTTTGAATAATACTTGTTACATATGTACAAAAAATACTAACTCTGAAAAATATTTGACATAAGTGAGAAATATAACAAAAATTTTAGTAAGTTAAAACTCATTTATTATTGTTTCGCAATTTAGATACAGCTCCATAAAAATGTCCAATCGCAAATGTTACATCTTAGCGCTCTACAAGCATCAAGCAAATTATTTGTTTTTATTAAGAATATTTTAGATTTCATTATGACATCATAGTGATTCTTATCTACACTTTTTTAGAATTCATAAACGATTTTGTTATTAAATTTCCAAAATTATATTGCAGTACACAATTAAAAGTTCATAAGATATAGCTCTAGTCGAATGTCAAGAAGTGGTATCGGGTAATAAAAATGAAAATTTTCCGAACAATTTGGTGTCCATTAGCGAAATTAGCACTACACAATCTTGAAATTGGCCCAATTCATTTAGTTTGTTTGTATTTGTCATAACCTTTGTCCGAAATTCAAGAAAGTGTCCACGATTTTTTATGTAATTTTCGTGTTTTCACGATTTTACTGCAAAATTACCATTTCAGGCGAGTTATTTTAAAAATAACTTAAAAATTCTATATTTTATTGCTTCAGAAAGTCTAGAAGGTTTTAAAAAGTATATGTTCGAAACCTCTCTGGGGGGGGTTTGAACCCCCAAACCCCCCCCCCCCCTGCGCACGGCCCTGTGAGCAGTTGCTTTCTCTTTATCAAACAAAATAATTCGTCCTTGCTCGTCACTTAAAAGGCAGGATTTCTTACTAGTTCTTCCTAGTTCTTTATTTAAAAACCTCCAAACTTTCTTTGGGTCACCACCACATGATGAAATATTTCCCTTATAGTACGTCTCAATCAAAGTGTTTTTAGCATATTTGATGATTTTGGATATTCGCTTAATCTGACTAACTAAGGATACATCCGATTTCTTTTTTTTTCCTCTTTTTAAGCAATTCGTTTTCGAATTCGTAATATACATTCCTCTGACTGCGTAGACATGAAAAATAAAAGATTTTTTGCCAAAATCGTACTTTCAAGGGATACAATGGGTACAGAGGGATAAAAATAGTACCAACTAAACGACTTACTAGAATGATGAAATTCGGTGTGTACATTCCTCTGATTGCGTAGACACGTAAAATAAAGAGATCTTAGAAAGTCGTACTGTTAAGGGGGTAAAATAGGAAAAAGGGGATGAAAATGGTACCACCAAATGGCCGCAGCTAGAATCATGAAATTCGGTGTATACATTCCTCTAACTGTATAACACGCAAAATAAAAAGATTTTTCGAAATTCGTACTTTTACGGCAAAAATTGGTTGAATAATTAAGTTAGGTTATTTTGCACTATGTACGTGAGATAATGGATTTTCAAAATTTTTACTTTTCGAATTAAAATAGAATGGAAATACGCCCAACTGTAGCACCCACAATCTTCTAATATTTATGGTATTTAAGATTTTTTGAAAATTTGATTTGAACTGGGATATTGTCCTGGCTCAAGACCATTTTGCTTCTATATTTAATAGAATACAAATTTATTTACAAATGGCATGGTGACATTTATTACTTGGCTGCAGACTACCACGATCATGATTTCGACCATATCAAAAGTCTTTTCAAGTGGCTTCGCAGCGACTTTTCAACATCAAACCCGGCCTCTATAAGGAGATGATTCTCACAAACGAACGAGAATCACAACTCACTTGCCGAATTTGTGTTTAAAAAATCGCACCAAGTAATAAAGCACACATGCTATCTTACAAGCATCTCATTGAGTTGCGTATGTAAGTATGTGTATATGCAGGTATAGTTACCCAGCACTACTTCTGCCGTGCCAACGCTCATTTGTCTTAGTTTTTTCGTTTGGATTTTTTGGTCTGTAATCAATATTTGATTTGAACTGGGATATTGTCCTGGCTCAAGACCATTTTTTTGAAAATATTAATATAAGATTATTTATTTTTTGAATTGACTTGAAGTATTATTTCGATATATATAGTGTAAACGTATTGGTAGCCTTGTCTTGTAAGTGTGGTTTGAAATAATAAAATTATTATATTTATTTATAAAATTATTTTTTCAATACAGTCGAAATTCCATAACTCGAACCACCATTATCGACTTATGGCGACTTCGAGTTATGGAATTACTTATATTTTTTTGCACATTAAAAAACAAGTAGATTTATTTGAATTTATCCATTTTTATTCTATAAAGTTCTAATTACTTGCAATAAGTACAATTATTCGAATTTATTCATGTTTATTCTACACATTTCTAATTACTTGAAATTCTGTGTAATTTTTGGTTGGATTTTTTCTTTTTTGTTGTGAATAAGAATGTTTGTTTAGGGCTTTGTAATGCTCATCAGTTGTTAGTTCATTCGTGTGCAGAAACAAACTTATATTTTTTAAGGATTCTTCTAAAACTTTGTTGAATAATAAACTCTTCTACCGAGTCCTCCCCATCACTCTTATTGTGCTTTCTGCGTAAGTAGCTGATTCGGAGGCACAATGATCAACAATATCGTCATCCGTAGGAAAGTCTGATACAATAAGTTCATTATCAACCTCAATGTAATCCTGAAGAGTACTATTGGATGTTATATTATTCGAACGCATTCATGTTTCATAGGCAGATTTAAAGGACATCAAATCGCCAGTAACATCTTTTAAAAATATCAAAGGTATGTGAACAGAATCCTACCAGTTTGGTGGCCCTATTGGTCTCCCATAAACGGAGTTAAGAGGAGAATTTAAAAAACAAAACAAATTGTATTTTTTAATAATTTATTTATTTGGCAGGGACTGCCATCTGTCTCAGTACAAGGTGAGTTGACAACTAAAGAAACCCAAGGAACGCCAGTGATGGTGTTACCATCAACACCAATCATGTGTTCTTATTTCGAGATGTAGGCGTTGCTGACTGATTAATTTTGATGTCATATTTGGGAGGGGGGGTTGTAAATTTCAATTCAATGGATTTCAGTTTACATTATTCAGTTTTTCATTATTTTACTTCCTTCAGAAGGAGAACAACAGCGATAATAATAGCCTGCTTATTTTTTTTAAATTGTGGAAACCGTACTGGCCGAAATACCATATTTCTCAGCCACGTCTTTTTTCTTTGACCCATTTCTTTCTACTTCTGAGAGTTATTTTGGTCGGTAAAACAACCAACGTACAAGCAAGTTATTTTCAAATTCTGTATTAACCCGAAAAGTTCGACTTATGAAAATTGGTGCCATTGTTTTTCTTCGAGTTATAGAGAAATTCAAGTTATGGAAGTTCGAGTTATAGAAGAAGAATTTAAGCGAATTTGCCTCCTTAGTGCTATTGTCACTACATGTGCTTCGACTTAAAGAAAATTCGACTTATGGAAGTTCGACTGTATTTGTATTCGTTTTGGTTTGGCTACATATATTTTCCTGTAATACTACTGCACTTCTACGAAAATCAACAGCCTCTGTGGAATGCAATCCATGGTGGAGGGTATACAAAAGTTCGGTCCGGCCGAACTTAACACCGTTTTTTTTTTTACTTGTTTCCTTTTTTTACTTGTTTCCTTTTAAGCAGCGCATTCCACCCTAATGTACAGAGAGACGACGAGTCTCTTTACGAATGTGTATATGGGCCAATATTGACTTACCTCAAACACTTTTATAAGTACACACACACATGGTTGTATAAGTACAAACCAAATTAATGACTTAAATATGTCTGCATGTGACTCTGTGTGTGTTCATGTAGTAAACTGTATGTATGTCAACATAAGTGTATATTTTTGAACTGTGCAGGCAGCTAGTTGTTGTAGTTGTGTTTGTTTACTTGTGAAATTAGGTTTGTTGTTTATGTTGTTGTAGTTGTTGCTGGTCTTCTCCATTTTGTGTTTAAGCCTACTTTTTATACTTAATTATAATGTGTGCTCATTTCGTACATACATAGTCCTCTATACATACATACATACATACATGCAGAAGCACAAAAACCTAAAATGAATATAACTACGAGACTGCAGTCACAAGTATCCTTCGTACAGACATTTGCTATCGCTGGAGCCACAAGAAGTTGGAATTGATGCCCGTGATAATTGGAATTCCTATCGAAGAAGTATCTGCCGTTGCGATGAAATGTACTATACATCATTAGAGTAACCACTTAGTGACTTCTAGAAGTTGAAAAGATGATTGTGTGTGAAGTACTAAAAAAAACAAGTAAAAACGGCGTTAAGTTCGGTGGGACTGAACTTTATATACCCTCCACCATGGATTGCATTCCACAGAGGCTGTCGATTGTCGTAGAAATGCAGTAATATTACAGGAAAATTTCAATTATTTTGAATATAGCCAAACCAAAACAAATACAAATATTGAAAAAATAATTTTATAAATAAATATAATATTTTTATTATTTCAAACCACGCTTATAATGCAAGGCTACAAATAAGTTTGTGCTATAGACATCGAAATAATATTTCAAGTTAAATCAAAAAGTATATAAATATTTAAACTTTCTCTGTTCAGGATTCTGAAACTTTTCTGACACAAATATTCCAAATGAAGTCAGCAATCATATGCTATAAAAATATTTTGGTATTCTCAATATGATAAAAAGTTACGCGGGTTTTTCTAAAGATACTTTTTACAATTTTTGACTTTACAGCCACTATTTATCCTATTTTAGCCCGGTAACTTGGGAACCAAAATGCTATTAAGCGCGTAATGATGGAATTTGATAGTACGATATGCCCTAAATCTAGAAAAATGTTTTCAACAAAATCGTTGTAGCGAATTATAACCTTCGGTGTTATGCTGCTCCATTTGAACTATTTTTTTTATATAATTTGCCACTTATGCAGTCACAAACTAACGTGTGAGTTGATAGCCAAATCAGAAAAATTTGAAAAAATTGCATTAGAAAAAAATTTCTTCTCCAAATTTATATGACAGATGACATCCCAATCTGAGAATAGTTTGCCATCAACAACTCATTTTCGAGAAAACGGTTCATAGCCACTTATGAATATAAGCCCTTGATATACAGGGGTTTCCAACAAGCGGAGTTATTTGGCATTCAAAGAAAAAATGCAATTTTTTGAGATAAATGATCGGATGTTTATTTCATAATAAAGGGGAAGGTATGCCGTTAATATTGAAAAACAACAACAGCCAAATGGCCACCACGACCACGCTTACAGGACCATATCCTTTTCATGAAATTTTCCATAACCAAATCGCAAAGTGGCTGCCGTATGTCCTCGATAGCCTCACGAATTCTATCTTTGTGGTCGTGTATCGACGCTGGGCTGTTGGCGTAGACCTTATATTTCACGTGGCCCCAATGGATGAAGTCGCAAGGTGTTAAATTACAAGATCTCGGTGGCCAATTGTGATCACCTCTTCGAGATATAACACGGCCCGGAAACTTATCCCGTAAAAGAGCAATGGTTTCGTTGCTTGTGTGGCACGTAGCGCCGTCTTGTTGAAAGTAAACGTTGTCCAGATCAATACCATCCAACTCCGACCATAAAAAACATTAATCATCTCACGATAGCGCAATCCATTCAACTCAAAAAGTAAGGTCCAATGACCCCGCCGGACCATAAACCGCACCAAACAGTCACACGATAAGGGTGGAGAGGCTTTTCAACAATAACTCTTAGGTTTTCCGAGCCCCGGATGCGACAATTTTGCTTGTTGACGTAGCCACCGAGGTGGAAATGGGCCTCATCAGTCAAGATGATGATTTTTCGATGGAATTCCGGATCATTTTCATTCATGAATTTTAATAATTGCAATGCGTTGCTGAAGCGTGTATCGTTCCATTTTTAGTAATGGCGTAGTTTCTACTTGTCAAATGTCAAAGAATAAAAGCTTCAAAAGTGACAGCTACCGAAATACCGGGTGATTCAAAATAACACCTCTTGTTGGAAACCCCTGTACATTACGATATATACTTTATATATATATAGAGTGATTTTTTTGAGGTTAGGATTTTCATGCATTAGTATTTGACAGATCACGTGGGATTTCAGACATGGTGTCAAAGAGAAAGATGCTCAGTATGCTTTGACATTTCATCATGAATAGACTTACTAACGAGCAACGCTTGCAAATCATTGAATTTTATTACCAAAATCAGTGTTCGGTTCGAAATGTGTTTCGCGCTTTACGTCCGATTTATGGTCTACATAATCGACCAAGTGAGCAAACAATTAATGCGATTGTGACCAAGTTTCGCACTCAGTTTACTTTATTGGACATTAAACCAACCACACGAATGCGTACAGTGCGTACAGAAGAGAATATTGCGTCTGTTTCTGAGAGTGTTGCTGAAGACCGTGAAATGTCGATTCGTCGCCGTTCGCAGCAATTGGGTTTGTGTTATTCGACCACATGGAAGATTTTACGCAAAGATCTTGGTGTAAAACCGTATAAAATACAGCTCGTGCAAGAACTGAAGCCAAACGATCTGCCACAACGTCGAATTTTCAGTGAATGGGCCCTAGAAAAGTTGGCAGAAAATCCGCTTTTTTATCGACAAATTTTGTTCAGCGATGAGGCTCATTTCTGGTTGAATGGCTACGTAAATAAACAAAATTGCCGCATTTGGAGTGAAGAGCAACCAGAAGCCGTTCAAGAACTGCCCATGCATCCCGAAAAATGCACTGTTTGGTGTGGTTTGTACGCTGGTGGAATCATTGGACCGTATTTTTCAAAGATGCTGTTGGACGCAACGTTACGGTGAATGGCGATCGCTATCGTTCGATGCTAACAAACTTTTTGTTGCCAAAAATGGAAGAACTGAACTTGGTTGACATGTGGTTTCAACAAGATGGCGCTACATGCCACACAGCTCGCGATTCTATGGCCATTTTGAGGGAAAACTTCGGAGAACAATTCATCTCAAGAAATGGACCGGTAAGTTGGCCACCAAGATCATGCGATTTGACGCCTTTAGACTATTTTTTGTGGGGCTACGTCAAGTCTAAAGTCTACAGAAATAAGCCAGCAACTATTCCAGCTTTGGAAGACAACATTTCCGAAGAAATTCGGGCTATTCCGGCCGAAATGCTCGAAAAAGTTGCCCAAAATTGGACTTTCCGAATGGACCACCTAAGACGCAGCCGCGGTCAACATTTAAATGAAATTATCTTAAAAAAGTAAATGTCATGGACCAATCTAACGTTTCAAATAAAGAACCGATGAGATTTTGCAAATTTTATGCGTTTTTTTAAAAAAAAAAGTTATCAAGCTCTTAAAAAATCACCCTTTATATATCTAAAAATGAATCTGTGTTTGTTTTTTCTTTATAACAGCCTAAACTACTGAACCGATCTTCTTGAAATTTTCACAGTATGTTCATGCTGAACCGGTGGTGAAAATAGGCTATATAATTTTTTGATATTTTTAGTGGGCGTGGCACCTCCCACACAAATTGGGGTTTTATTCGTTTTTTATAAATTAGCATATTCTGAGTACTGTATCGGGTAGAGTCTTGAATTTTTGTGAAAGTTCACTAATTATTATTCTGCACAGTTTTGACAAAAATGGGCGGTATTGAAAAAGTGGGCGTGGTACATCCCATACAAAGTTAAAACCCAATTTTGAATATTGTCAGTTCCATGACACTTAGAGTGCTGAAATTTTGTGTCAGTGCATCTAGCATCAATATGCGTAGTTGTGCCAAAAGTGGGCGGTATTGAAAAAGTGGGCGTGGTACCTCCCATACGAAGATAAAACCCAATTTTGAATATTATCAGTTCCATGACATCTAGAGTGCGCAAATTTTGTATTCTATATTTGGCAGATTTTGGAATATTGGCAATTCTATAATACCTAGAGTGCTGAAAATTTGTGTGAGTAGATCCAGTGTAAATAGTTGTGCAAAGATGGGCGGAAAGTGGGCGTGGCCCTTCCCATATGAAAGTAAACCCGGTTTTAGAGTATTTCGACACCGTGATGGTCGGAAAGTGGCCGTGACCCATCCCGTATGAAATTAAAAAAATGTTTTTGAGTATATTCTACACCGAGATTCCTATATTGTTGTGTGAGTTAATTTAGTTGTAAAATTACACGTTTTCTGTGGATTTTCTTAGCACAATAGTAAAGAAAGGTTATAAAAAGAGAAATATTCATTAGTCAACAACCGACTTAAGTCAAGAAAACGGAAATTATATTAATTTTCTAGTTTTTGTGTTGTGTTGTGTTATTAGTGAACAATTTGATTGATTTTATATGTGTTTTGAATGTAATAACATTTGTAATGTAACTTCTTCTTAAGAATGAAGTTTTTTGTTTAGGTAATGGAAAGGAGGAGAATAACAAAAAATCAATTTAATTTTGACATTTTTTCCCTTATTCGCCGTATACTAACGTTCTCCGTGGACCATATCCATTTCTTTAGTATCTCAGGGAAGTACCTCGATTATAATTGGTCCATATATTACCGATCAGGACAAAAATTAATATGAAAGCAGATTTTAATTTTACCGTTTGTTTTTCTTTTGCCTGGCGAAGCGGGCGGGAGTTCAGCTAGTACTATATATAATTTATAGGGTCGATATTTCAAGTTGTTACAAACGGAATGACGAAGTTAGTATACCCCACATCGTGGAGATGGAGGGTATAAGAAGAAACAAAATACATATGAGTAATTTCATGTGAAACGATCACATACACATTTTGGCTCTTCTCTACGATTTTCATTAAATTTGTACTTTTCTATAGGGCGAATAAAGCTGTATTTCCCAATTTTCATAATATAAGACTATAAGTAGACTATGGTGCCCTCATATGAAAAATATATGTCGATAATAATTCTGACCCCCTCCATCTCGTGGCTGAGCCTATGAGAAACTATTAATCTCCGAAAACTTTTCACCATATCCTCCTAGCCTCTCGCATTTGCCTCCTCCTCCTGTCAGACTTCGTATTCATTTGGGTCTTATCAGTTTTATGAGACTTTTACACATACATACACACACGTGCTTACCTACGAGTACTTGGCATGATAAATACATCCTTGCTGCTGTTTAATGCGACTGTCTGATTCTGTCTGCTGCTGCCTTGTCAAATTATGGTTAATATTTCAGTAAATTTTATAACGTTGTATAAGCATTTAAGTATTGCAAAAAAATGGCACATTCCCTCCACACAACATGACACTGTCACACATAGTAATTAAGATAATTTAAATGATTATATCTACTGCATGTTATTATTAGGGTGGCCCAAAAATGTACTTTTATTGTGGACATAATTAAACCGCCATAACTCCATAAATATATCACCTTTAGCCAGTGTTTCAGAAGTAAAATCCACAAAAATCAATAACTTTTTTTCCAGCAAACATTTTTGAGTTCTATACGAATTGAAATTAGGCAAATATTAATTTGAGATATTGACAAAGAAAACAAGTAAGGAAAGGCTTAAGTCGGGCGGGGCCGACTGTACTTTTACTTTCGCTTCACTTTCTATCCGAAAACAATTCAATTCGGTAAAAAATTGAAAACGAGAAGGATTTTTGTATGTTTCCTAATCATAGGCTAATATTACCTCGTCCAATTTGTCAAATCGGAAATATTTATATCGGTGCTATATCCAAACATGGAATATAGTGACTAACTTTCACAAAAAGTTCATCCACTTCAAATATAACGTGTTAAGCTCATTTTGTGCTTTCTCGTGCTGAAAAAGTGTATGGGACATTTTTGGGGCGAAATTTGTATGGGAACTATATGTAAATCAGAACCGATGACCCATTTTCACCATGGGTGTTTCCAGTTGAATATGAGATAGTTTGAAAGATTTGAAGAAGATCTGTTGAAATATGTGGTTTCTAGAGCAGAAAAAGTCAAATCAGGAGCGAAATTTTAATGGGAGCTGTATATAAATCTGAACCGATCTGACCGATCTGTGTTCCTAGTTTAACTATAAGATGTTTTGCCAAATTTTGAAGACAATCTGATAAAAAAATATGTGGTTTCTAGAGCGAAAAAGTCAAATATATAATATACTAGCTGAACCCCCGCCCGCTTCGCCAGGCAGAAAAATAGACGGAAATTAAAATTAGGTTTCATGGTGTTTTTCTTGTGATCGGTAATCAATGGATATGTTCCATGGAGTATATTGAAGAACAGAACTTTAGTTTACGGCGAAAAAAGAAAGAATTGCCGAAAATCAAATTTAGTTTTGGTTGAGTGTGCTTCTCCTCCGTTCCATAACCAAAACTATAAACTTCCTACGTAAGAAGAACTTACTTAATCGAATAGCTGGAATTCAAATGTACTACATTTAAAACATACAAAAGGTCAATCAAATTGTTCACTAATCAGACTACACAAAAACTAAAAAAATAATATAATTTCCATTTTCTTGACTAAAGTCGGCTTTTGACGAATGAATATTTATTTTTTTGTAACCTTTCTTTACTATTGTGCTAAAAAATCCTAAGAAAAAGTGTAATTTTACAAAATTCAAATAAAAAAAATTCCCCATCTTTCAAATCCCGCCCATTTGTATATTGGCTAAGATGGTTACAAATAAATTAACTCACACAACAATATAGGAATCTCGGTGCCGAATATACTCTAAAGCAGGTGTTAATTTCGAATGGGAAGGGACACGTCCACTTTCCGCCCATCTTTGCACAACTATTTGCACTGGAACTACTAACACACATTTTCAGCACTCCAGGTGTTATAGAAATGACAATATTCGATACCACACCCACTTTTCCAATACCGCCCATTTTTGGCACAACTATGCACATTGATGCTAGATGCACTTACACAACATTCCAGCACTCTAGGTGTCCTAGAACTGACAATATTCAAAATTGGGTTTTAACTTCGTATGGGAGTTGCCACGCCCACTTTTCCAATACCCCCCATTTTTGGCACAAATACGTACTACTGATCACAGATTGAGCTTCTTTTCGCTCTATCTCGTATATTTAAGAAGTTATGGCCGATTTAAAATTTCGAATAAATTCTGGACTTTCTACTGATCACAGATTGAGCTTCTTTTCGCTCTATCTCGTATATTTAAGAAGTTATGGCCGATTTAAAATTTCAAACAAATTCTGGACTTTCTACTGATCACAGATTGAGCTTCTTTTGGCTCTATCTCGTATATTTAAGAAGTTATGGCCGATTTAAAATTTCAAACAAATTCTGGACTTTCTACTGATCACAGATTGAGCTTCTTTTCGCTCTATCTCGTATATTTAAGAAGTTATGGCCGATTTAAAATTTCGAATAAATTCTGGACTTTCTACTGATCACAGATTGAGCTTCTTTTCGCTCTATCTCGTATATTTAAGAAGTTATGGCCGATTTAAAATTTCGAATAAATTCTGGACTTTCTACTGATCACAGATTGAGCTTCTTTTCGCTCTATCTCGTATATTTAAGAAGTTATGGCCGATTTCAAATTTCAAACAAATTCTGGACTTTCTACTGATCACAGATTGAGCTTCTTTTCGCTCTATCTCGTATATTTAAGAAGTTATGGCCGATTTCAAATTTCAAACAAATTCTGGACTTTCTACTGATCACAGATTGAGCTTCTTTTCGCTCTATCTCGTATATTTAAGAAGTTATGGCCGATTTAAAATTTCAAACAAATTCTGGACTTACTACTGATCACAGATTGAGCTTCTTTTGGCTCTATCTCGTATATTTAAGAAGTTATGGCCGATTTAAAATTTCAGACAAATTCTGGACTTTCTACTGATCACAGATTGAGCTTCTTTTCGCTCTATCTCGTATATTTAAGAAGTTATGGCCGATTTAAAATTTCGATTACATTCCGGACTTTCTACTGATCACAGATTGAGCTTCTTTTCGCTCTATCTCCTATATTTAAGAAGTTATGGCCGATTTAAAATTTCGAATAAATTCCGGACTTTTAAGTGATCAAGGTTTAAGCTTCTTTTGGCTCTATCTCGTATATTTAAGAAGTTATGGCCGATTTAAAATTTCAAACAAATTCTGGACTTTCTACTGATCACAGATTGAGCTTCTTTTCGCTCTATCTCGTATATTTAAGAAGTTATGGCCGATTTAAAATTTCAAACAAATTCTGGACTTTCTACTGATCACAGATTGAGCTTCTTTTCGCTCCATCTCGTATATTTAAGAAGTTATGGCCGATTTAAAATTTCAAACAAATTCTGGACTTTCTACTGATCACAGATTGAGCTTCTTTTCGCTCTATCTCGTATATTTAAGAAGTTATGGCCGATTTAAAATTTCGAATAAATTCCGGACTTTCTACTGATCACAGATTGAGCTTCTTTTGGCTCTATCTGCTATATTTAAGAAGTTATGGCCGATTTAAAATTTCAAACAAATTCTGGACTTTCTACTGATCACAGATTGAGCTTCTTTTCGCTCCATCTCGTATATTTAAGAAGTTATGGCCGATTTAAAATTTCAAACAAATTCTGGACTTTCTACTGATCACAGATTGAGCTTCTTTTCGCTCCATCTCGTATATTTAAGAAGTTATGGCCGATTTAAAATTTCAAACAAATTCTGGACTTTCTACTGATCACAGATTGAGCTTCTTTTCGCTCCATCTCGTATATTTAAGAAGTTATGGCCGATTTAAAATTTCAAACAAATTCTGGACTTTCTACTGATCACAGATTGAGCTTCTTTTCGCTCTATCTCGTATATTTAAGAAGTTATGGCCGATTTAAAATTTCAAACAAATTCTGGACTTTCTACTGATCACAGATTGAGCTTCTTTTCGCTCTATCTCGTATATTTAAGAAGTTATGGCCGATTTAAAATTTCAAACAAATTCTGGACTTTCTACTGATCACAGATTGAGCTTCTTTTCGCTCTATCTCGTATATTTAAGAAGTTATGGCCGATTTAAAATTTCAAACAAATTCTGGACTTTCTACTGATCACAGATTGAGCTTCTTTTCGCTCCATCTCGTATATTTAAGAAGTTATGGCCGATTTAAAATTTCAAACAAATTCTGGACTTTCTACTGATCACAGATTGAGCTTCTTTTCGCTCTATCTCGTATATTTAAGAAGTTATGGCCGATTTAAAATTTCGAATAAATTCCGGACTTTTAAGTGATCACAGATTGAGCTTCTTTTCGCTCTATCTCGTATATTTAAGAAGTTATGGTCGATTTAAAATTTCGAATACATTCCGGACTTTCTACTGATCACAGATTGAGCTTCTTTTCGCTCTATCTCGTATATTTAAGAAGTTATGGCCGATTTAAAATTTCAAACAAATTCTGGACTTTCTACTGATCACAGATTGAGCTTCTTTTCGCTCCATCTCGTATATTTAAGAAGTTATGGCCGATTTAAAATTTCAAACAAATTCTGGATTTTCTACTGATCACAGATTGAGCTTCTTTTCGCTCTATCTCGTATATTTAAGAAGTTATGGCCGATTTAAAATTTCAAACAAATTCTGGACTTTCTACTGATCACAGATTGAGCTTCTTTTCGCTCCATCTCGTATATTTAAGAAGTTATGGCCGATTTAAAATTTCAAACAAATTCTGGACTTTCTACTGATCACAGATTGAGCTTCTTTTCGCTCCATCTCGTATATTTAAGAAGTTATGGCCGATTTAAAATTTCAAACAAATTCTGGACTTTCTACTGATCACAGATTGAGCTTCTTTTCGCTCTATCTCGTATATTTAAGAAGTTATGGCCGATTTAAAATTTCAAACAAATTCTGGACTTTCTACTGATCACAGATTGAGCTTCTTTTCGCTCTATCTCGTATATTTAAGAAGTTATGGCCGATTTAAAATTTCAAACAAATTCTGGACTTTCTACTGATCACAGATTGAGCTTCTTTTCGCTCCATCTCGTATATTTAAGAAGTTATGGCCGATTTAAAATTTCAAACAAATTCTGGACTTTCTACTGATCACAGATTGAGCTTCTTTTCGCTCTATCTCGTATATTTAAGAAGTTATGGCCGATTTAAAATTTCGAATAAATTCCGGACTTTTAAGTGATCACAGATTGAGCTTCTTTTCGCTCTATCTCGTATATTTAAGAAGTTATGGTCGATTTAAAATTTCGAATACATTCCGGACTTTCTACTGATCACAGATTGAGCTTCTTTTCGCTCTATCTCGTATATTTAAGAAGTTATGGCCGATTTAAAATTTCAAACAAATTCTGGACTTTCTACTGATCACAGATTGAGCTTCTTTTCGCTCTATCTCGTATATTTAAGAAGTTATGGTCGATTTAAAATTTCGAATACATTCCGGACTTTCTACTGATCAGATTGAGCTTCTTTTCGCTCTATCTCGTATATTTAAGAAGTTATGGCCGATTTAAAATTTCAAACAAATTTTGGACTTTCTACTGATCACAGATTGAGCTTCTTTTCGCTCTATCTCGTATATTTAAGAAGTTATGGCCGATTTAAAATTTCAGACAAATTCTGGACTTTCTACTGATCACAGATTGAGCTTCTTTTCGCTCTATCTCGTATATTTAAGAAGTTATGGCCGATTTAAAATTTCAGCCAAATTCTGGACTTTCTACTGATCACAGATTGAGCTTCTTTTCGCTCTATCTCGTATATTTAAGAAGTTATGGCCGATTTAAAATTTCAAACAAATTCTGGATTTTCTACTGATCACAGATTGAGCTTCTTTTCGCTCTATCTCGTATATTTAAGAAGTTATGACCGATTTAAAATTTCAAACAAATTCTGGATTTTCTACTGATCACAGATTGAGCTTCTTTTCGCTCTATCTCGTATATTTAAGAAGTTATGGCCGATTTAAAATTTCAAACAAATTCTGGACTTTCTACTGATCACAGATGGAGCTTCTTTTCGCTCTATCTCGTATATTTAAGAAGTTATGACCGATTTAAAATTTCAAACAAATTCTGGACTTTCTACTGATCACAGATTGAGCTTCTTTTCGCTCTATCTCGTATATTTAAGAAGTTATGACCGATTTAAAATTTCAGACAAATTCTGGACTTTCTACTGATCACAGATTGAGCTTCTTTTCGCTCTATCTCGTATATTTAAGAAGTTATGGTCAATTTAAAATTTCGAATACATTCCGGACTTTCTACTGATCACAGATTGAACTTCTTTTCGCTCTATCTCGTATATTTAGTAAGTTATGGCCGATTTAAAAATTCAAACAAATTCTGGACTTTCTACTGATCACAGATTGAGCTTCTTTTCGCTCTATCTCGTATATTTAAGAAGTTATGGCCGATTTAAAATTTCAGACAAATTCTGGACTTTCTACTGATCACAGATTGAGCTTCTTTTCGCTCTATCTCGTATATTTAAGAAGTTATGACCGATTTAAAATTTCAGACAAATTCTGGACTTTCTACTGATCACAGATTGAGCTTCTTTTCGCTCTATCTCGTATATTTAAGAAGTTATGGTCGATTTAAAATTTCGAATACATTCCGGACTTTCTACTGATCACAGATTGAGCTTCTTTTCGCTCTATCTCGTATATTTAAGAAGTTATGACCGATTTAAAATTTCAAACAAATTCTGGACTTTCTACTGATCACAGATTGAGCTTCTTTTCGCTCTATCTCGTATATTTAAGAAGTTATGGCCGATTTAAAATTTCAGACAAATTCTGGACTTTCTACTGATCACAGATTGAGCTTCTTTTCGCTCTATCTCGTATATTTAAGAAGTTATGACCGATTTAAAATTTCAGACAAATTCTGGACTTTCTATTGATCACAGATTGAGCTTCTTTTCGCTCTATCTCGTATATTTAAGAAGTTATGGTCGATTTAAAATTTCGAATACATTCCGGACTTTCTACTGATCACAGATTGAGCTTCTTTTCGCTCTATCTCGTATATTTAAGAAGTTATGGCCGATTTAAAATTTCGAATACATTCCGGACGTTCTACTGATCACAGATTGAGCTTCTTTTCGCTCTATCTCGTATATTTAAGAAGTTATGGCCGATTTAAAATTTCAAACAAATTCTGGACTTTCTACTGATCACAGATTGAGCTTCTTTTCGCTCTATCTCGTATATTTAAGAAGTTATGGCCGATTTAAAATTTCGAATACATTCCGGACTTTCTACTGATCACAGATTGAGCTTCTTTTCGCTCTATCTCTTATATTTAAGAAGTTATGGCCGATTTAAAATTTCAAACAATTTCTGGACTTTCTACTGATCACAGATTGAGCTTCTTTTCGCTCTATCTCGTATATTTAAGAAGTTATGGCCGATTTAAAATTTCAAACAAATTCTGGACTTTCTACTGATCACAGATTGAGCTTCTTTTCGCTCTATCTCGTATATTTAAGATTTAAAATTTCGAATAAATTCCGGACTTTTAAGTGATCACAGATTGAGCTTCTTTTCGCTCTATCTCGTATATTTAAGAAGTTATGGCCGATTAAAAATTTCAAACAAATTCTGGACTTTCTACTGATCACAGATTGAGCTTCTTTTCGCTCTATCTCGAATATTTAAGAAGTTATGGCCGATTTAAAATTTCAGACAAATTCTGGACTTTCTACTGATCACAGATTGAGTTTCTTTTCGCTCTATCTCGTATATTTAAGAAGTTATGGCCGATTTAAAATTTCAAACCAATTCTGGACTTTCTACTGATCACAGATTGAGCTTCTTTTCGCTCTATCCCGTATATTTAAGAAGTTATGGCCGATTTAAAATTTCAGACAAATTCTGGACTTTCTACTGATCACAGAAGCTCAATCTTTTCGCTCTATCTCGTATATTTAAGAAGTTATGGCCGATTTAAAATTTCGAATAAATTCCGGACTTTTAAGTGATCACATATTGAGCTTCTTTTCGCTCTATCTCGAATATTTAAGAAGTTATGGCCGATTTAAAATTTCAGACAAATTCTGGACTTTCTACTGATCACAGATTGAGCTTCTTTTCGCTCTATCTCGTATATTTAAGAAGTTATGGCCGATTTAAAATTTCAAACAAATTCTGGACTTTCTACTGATCACAGATTGAGTTTCTTTTCGCTCTATCTCGTATATTTAAGAAGTTATGGCCGATTTAAAATTTCAAACCAATTCTGGACTTTCTACTGATCACAGATTGAGCTTCTTTTCGCTCTATCTCGTATATTTAAGAAGTTATGGCCGATTTAAAATTTCAAACAAATTCTGGACTTTCTACTGATCACAGATTGAGCTTCTTTTCGCTCTATCTCGTATATTTAAGAAGTTATGGCCGATTTAAAATTTCAAACAAATTCTGGACTTTCTACTGATCACAGATTGAGCTTCTTTTCGCTCTATCTCGTATATTTAAGAAGTTATGACCGATTTAAAATTTCAGACAAATTCTGGACTTTCTACTGATCACAGATTGAGCTTCTTTTCGCTCTATCTCGTATATTTAAGAAGTTATGGTCGATTTAAAATTTCGAATACATTCCGGACTTTCTACTGATCACAGATTGAGCTTCTTTTCGCTCTATCTCGTATATTTAAGAAGTTATGGCCGATTTAAAATTTCGAATAAATTCCGGACTTTTAAGTGATCACAGATTGAGCTTCTTTTCGCTCTATCTCGTATATTTAAGAAGTTATGACCGATTTAAAATTTCAGACAAATTCTGGACTTTCTACTGATCACAGATTGAGCTTCTTTTCGCTCTATCTCGTATATTTAGGAAGTTATGGTCGATTTAAAATTTCGAATACATTCCGGACTTTCTACTGATCACAGATTGAGCTTCTTTTCGCTCTATCTCGTATATTTAAGAAGTTATGGCCGATTTAAAATTTCAGACAAATTCTGGACTTTCTACTGATCACAGATTGAGCTTCTTTTCGCTCTATCTCGTATATTTAAGAAGTTATGGCCGATTTAAAATTTCAGCCAAATTCTGGACTTTCTACTGATCACAGATTGAGCTTCTTTTCGCTCTATCTCGTATATTTAAGAAGTTATGGCCGATTTAAAATTTCAAACAAATTCTGGATTTTCTACTGATCACAGATTGAGCTTCTTTTCGCTCTATCTCGTATATTTAAGAAGTTATGGCCGATTTAAAATTTCGAATACATTCCGGACTTTCTACTGATCACAGATTGAGCTTCTTTTCGCTCTATCTCGTATATTTAAGAAGTTATGGCCGATTTAAAATTTCAAACAAATTCTGGACTTTCTACTGATCACAGATTGAGCTTCTTTTCGCTCTATCTCGTATATTTAAGAAGTTATGGCCGATTTAAAATTTCAAACAAATTCTGGACTTTCTACTGATCACAGATTGAGCTTCTTTTCGCTCTATCTCGTATATTTAAGAAGTTATGGCCGATTTAAAATTTCGAATACATTCCGGACTTTCTACTGATCACAGATTGAGCTTTTTTTCGCTCTATCTCGTATATTTAAGAAGTTATGGCCGATTTAAAATTTCAAACAAATTCTGGACTTTCTACTGATCACAGATTGAGCTTCTTTTCGCTCTATCTCGTATATTTAAGAAGTTATGGCCGATTTAAAATTTCGAATACATTCCGGACTTTCTACTGATCACAGATTGAGCTTCTTTTCGCTCTATCTCGTATATTTAAGAAGTTATGGCCGATTTAAAATTTCAAACAAATTCTGGACTTTCTACTGATCACAGATTGAGCTTCTTTTCGCTCTATCTCGTATATTTAAGAAGTTATGGCCGATTTAAAATTTCAAACAAATTCTGGACTTTCTACTGATCACAGATTGAGCTTCTTTTCGCTCTATCTCGTATATTTAAGAAGTTATGGCCGATTTAAAATTTCAAACAAATTCTGGACTTTCTACTGATCACAGATTGAGCTTCTTTTCGCTCTATCTCGTATATTTAAGAAGTTATGGCCGATTTAAAATTTCAGACAAATTCTGGACTTTCTACTGATCACAGATTGAGCTTCTTTTCGCTCTATCTCGTATATTTAAGAAGTTATGGCCGATTTAAAATTTCAAACAAATGCTGGACTTTCTACTGATCACAGATTGAGCTTCTTTTCGCTCTATCTCGTATATTTAAGAAGTTATGGCCGATTTAAAATTCCGAGTACATTCCGGACTTTCTACTGATCACAGATTGAGCTTCTTTTCGCTCTATCTCGTATATTTAGGAAGTTATGGCCGATTTAAAATTTCGAATACATTCCGGACTTTCTACTGATCACAGATTGAGCTTCTTTTCGCTCTATCTCGTATATTTAGGAAGTTATGGCCGATTTAAAATTTCAAACAAATTCTGGACTTTCTACTGATCACAGATTGAACTTCTTTTCGCTCTATCTCGTACATTTAGGAAGTTATGGCCGATTTAAAATTTCAAACAAATTCTGGACTTTCTACTGATCACAGATTGAGCTTCTTTTCGCTCTATCTCTTATTTTTAAGAAGTTATGGCCGATTTAAAATTTGGAATAAATTCCGGACTTTCACCTGATCACAGATTGAGCTTCTTTTCGCCCTATCTCGTATATTTAAGAAGTTATGGCCGATTTAAAATTTCAGACAAATTCTGGACTTTCTACTGATCACAGATTGAGTTTCTTTTCGCTCTATCTCGTATATTTAAGAAGTTATGGCCGATTTAAAATTTCAAACAAATTCTGGACTTTCTACTGATCACAGATTGAGCTTCTTTTCGCTCTATCTCGTATATTTAAGAAGTTATGGCCGATTTAAAATTTCGAATACATTCCGGACTTTCTACTGATCACAGATTGAGCTTCTTTTCGCTCTATCTCGTATATTTAAGAAGTTATGGCCGATTTAAAATTTCAAACAAATTCTGGACTTTCTACTGATCACAGGTTGAGCTTCTTTTCGCTGTATCTTGTATATTTAAGATGTTATGGCCGATTTTAAATTTCAAACAAATTCTGGACTTTCTACTGATCACAGATTGAGCTTCTTTTCGCTCTATCTCGTATATTTAAGAAGTTATGGCCGTTTTAAAATTTCAAACAAATTCTGGACTTTCTACTGATCACAGATTGAGCTTCTTTTCGCTCTATCTCGTATATTTAAGAAGTTATGGCCGTTTTAAAATTTCAAACAAATTCTGGACTTTCTACTGATCACAGATTGAGCTTCTTTTCGCTCTATCTCTTATATTTAAGAAGTTATGGCCGATTTAAAGTTTGGAATAAATTCTGGACTTTCTACTGATCACAGATTGAGCTTCTTTTCGCTCTATATCTTATAATTAAGAAGTTATGGCCGATTTAAAATTTGGAATAAATTCCGGACTTTCTACTGATCACAGATTGAGCTTCGTTTCGCTCTATCTCTTATATTTAAGAAGTTATGGCCGATTTAAAAATTCGAATAAATTCTGGACTTTCTAATGATCACAGATTGAGCTTCTTTTCGCTCTATCTCTTATATTTAAGAAGTTATGGCCGATTTAAAATTCTAAATATATTCCGGACTTTCTACTGATCACAGATTGAGCTTCTTTTCGCTCTATCTCTTATATTTAAGAAGTTATGGCCAATTTAAAAATTCAAATAAAGTCCGGACTTTCTACTGATCACAGATTGAGCTTCTTTTCGCTCTATCTCTTATATTTAAGAAGTTATGGCCGATTTAAAATTCTAAATATATTCCGGACTTTCTACTGATCACAGATTGAGCTTCTTTTCGCTCTATCTCTTATATTTAAGAAGTTATGGCCAATTTAAAAATTCAAATAAATTCCGGACTTTCACCTGATCACAGATTGAGCTTCTTTTCGCTCTATCTCGTATATTTAAGAAGTTATGGCCGATTTAATATTCTGAATATATTCCGTACTTTCTACTGATCACAGATTGAGCTTCTTTTCGCTCTCTCTCGTATATTTAAGAAGTTATGGCCGATTTAAAATTTGGAATAAATTCCGGACTTTCACCTGATCACAGATTGAGCTTCTTTTCGGTCTATCTCTTATATTTAAGAAGTTATGGCCGACTTAAAATTCTGAATATATTCCTGATTTTCTACTGATCACAGATTGAGCTTCTTTTCGCTCTATCTCGTATATTTAAGAAGTTATGGCCGATTTAAAATTTGGAGTAAATTCCGGACTTTCACCTGATCAGAGATTGAGCTTCTTTTCGCTCTATCTCTTATATTTAAGAATTTGGAATAAAATTTGGAATAAATTCCGGACTTTCACCTGATCAGAGATTGAGCTTCTTTTCGCTCTATCTCTTATATTTAAGAAGTTATGGCCGATTTAAAATTTGGAATAAATTCCGGACTTTCTACTGATCACAGATTGAGCTTCTTTTCGCTCTATCTCTTATATTTCAGAAGTTATGGCCGATTTAAAATTTGGAATAAATTCCGGACTTTCACCTGATCAGAGATTGAGCTTCTTTTCGCTCTATCTCTTATATTTAAGAAGTTATGGCCGATTTAAAATTTGGAATAAATTCCGGACTTTCTACTGATCACAGATTGAGCTTCTTTTCGCTCTATCTCTTATATTTAAGAAGTTATGGCCGATTTAAAATTTGGAATAAATTCCGGACTTTCACCTGATCACAGATTAAGCTTCTTTTCGCCCTATCTCTTATATTTAAGAAGTTATGGCCTATATAAAATTCTGAATATATTCCGGACTTTCTACTGATCACAGATTGAGCTTCTTTTCGCTCTATCTCTTATATTTAAGAAGTTATGGCCGATTTAAAATTTGGAATAAATTCCGGACTTTCACCTGATCACAGATTGAGCTTCTTTTCGCCCTATCTCTTATATTTAAGAAGTTATGGCCGATTTAAAATTTTGAATATATTCCGGACTTTATACTGATCACAGATTGAGCTTCTTTCTCGTATATTTAAGAAGTTATGGCCGATTTTAAATTTCGAACAAAGTTTGGTAATTTTTTTGAACGCTTCAACCTTTCTAAATATGTACTTTATTAGCGAAAGGCTTTCAAAGTAAAAAAGTTATTTTGGTCTTAAGTCATACATGTATTCCAAAAGGTGAATTTTTTAATAACTATATTTGTCACAAATTCAGTTTTTGACGACATAATAAAAAGTTAAGAAACAACAATTGGCAATAAAACAAACTGAATTGCAAAATCTTTTAAAATGTATGAGACAAATTCCAAATCTGAAAATCTGTAATACGAAAAAAAATGTTCTACATACTAAAAGTATGTTAAAAATCATAAAAACAAAAAATAAATATTTTATTTTTCGAACTCAACACCATTTTGCAGGTATAGATAGATACCCAGCTAACTTTTTTGCCGTGCTGCGCTCATTTGTCATTAGACCTGAGCTATATGCATACTTCTAAAGTTCGTATGTATAAAAACTGTGTACTCAGTTCTCCATTTGGTGATCTTTTCTTCTTTTTACTTTTTACTATTAATTTCTAAAGAGATGTCTTAATAACACTGTTCAAAATCATTTTCCGAACAGCGAATTGATTCTATAATTCGGAAAGGGCATGTTAAGTAGATAATTTTTTGAACAAAACTTATAGTCCAGCTGGTCAGAGTTTTTTGTACAGTGGGTCAAAGTTTTTATTTTTTGGTCGATTTTATTTTTTGGAAGATTGTATTGAATGACGAAGAAATGCTGTCAGTTAGTGTCTGCGAGAATTATTATTGTCAGAACTATTTATATTGTGGAATTTTCGAATGAGGATAATTTTTGTATAAGATCTTAAAAAAATTTTTTCCGGACAACAAAGTTTTAAATGAACTTGTTTCCGCTTAATTAGCAAAATTTCAAATATAAAAAATTAAAAGGTTAAAATTCGTCCATGTTTTTTGTAGATCGAGCTGAGTATTTCCAGTATCGAGTGAGTATTTCGGTAGAGCACAATTAACAATTGAAAAATATTTATTTTGGGGAGAGTATGATATCTGGGACACCAAGTTTCTTAAGAAACAAATTGGTCTGGATATTATTGATATCTCGCCTAGTTATCGGACGTTAATGTTTGAAAAAATCGTTTCTTTTTTCGTTCCAAAGTACTCAAATTCGAAAATTAGAAGACACAAATTTTCGATATTTTGTGGATAACTTAGTAATCGTTAATTTCCATAGTTATCGATTATGGAAATTCTATAAAGATGATGTGTAATTTTATTTGAATAAAAAATGTTGAAATTCCATAACAAAAATAATTATTGTGTCATTTCAAAAGAACCCAAAAAGGAAAAATTGTTAAAATTTAAATTTTTATATCAATTAATTAAATTATTCAATAAAAGAAGAGTTTTTAAAAGTGGTTGTAGACGACGATGTTTCTTTGATTCGGTCATTGTAAATGTTTTCCCACAAATGCAGCAATAGCCATGTTACTCCATGGCCTGCTGAATTCTGAATTGTACCGTTGGCCTAATAATTTCAAATTTCACATTTTGTGGAAACATTGAAAAATATCTCGAAAACTACGTCATTTATCTAAAAATGTACTTTACTATTGTACTCTGGTGATTTCAAATGATAAAAAAATAAAAAGATTTTTTAATTTACAATTTCGATAACTAAGATAGTTTATCGAATTTTTCATTTTGAATGTGGCCAAAAAAAATATTTTTTTCCGAACTTTTCATGTTCTTTTTTTCAAAAATACATTCAAATCTTGGGGCCTCAGATATCATACTCTTGCCTTCTTTGTCGCTAATATTTATCCTATTTCACTCTAATTCATATTATTCATAACAAAAATAATTTTCAAAAACGGTAATAAACTCACCTCAACTCCGTTATGATGAATTGAATCTCAAATTGGTTTATTTTTGCACGACATCACTTCATATGCACATCTAATCAAAAATCGCAGAACACAAACAAAACGAAAAATAGTCTTCACTCTCCAAACTCCTCTCTTTCAACGGTTTGTTGTTGCTGTTGCCGAGAGCCAAAAAAGCTCAACAGTTGCTTGTCTTGTTGTTAGTATTGTAATAAAGAGACATCATTTTCGCGAACCGAACGCGCAACCGTTTACTTACTCGAACACATAAACACACACACACGACACACTCCGAACGAACATCCACGGGAAGGCACACTGAAAGCGACATTTTATTTATTTCTAACCAACTTATGCGACTATTTCCACTGAAACACATCGAGTATTGACTTCGACACGAAACTAATTTAATCATATCACTGATCGTAGCAACATTCATTAAAATTTGATTCTTTTCATATGATTTTGCACAATTTTAGTGAAGAACTTTTACAATTCGAACGTTAAAACGACGTAAACGGACAGAGGACCGCAAAGCAACTAATCTTTTGTACTTGGGATCCAATGCACAGGTGTCAAGTGTGCGAAAGAGACAACTGTATAGTGTTGTTTAATAGAGTGCAAAGGAAGCGGGAAATCAGAACTTATTTTTCAGAGTTACCACCATATATTGTTTCGAGGAAATGTTGGATTGTTGTGATCAGTGATGCCAACTCCAACAGCCTTGTCACAATGCATGCGTAATCTAGTTGAAATTGCATAAGGTCCATCTTCAAAGTTGTATGAAATCTGATTTGTAAATCGACTCATATGTCAGTTCAGCTAGATTTCGCATGCAGTGTGACAAGGTTGTGATAACCGTGTCAGACTGCAGGGGAATCTAGTTTAACTAGATTTCGAGCCAAATCGACTTCATATCTAAAGGGTGATTTTTTAAACCTATTGGAAAGTTTTTCAAAAAAAAAACACATAAAATTCAGAAAAATGCATGAAATCTTTATTTGAATCGATAGTACGGTCCATATAATTTAATGTTTGAAGATTATTTCATGCTAATGTTGACCTTGACTGCGCCTCAAATGGTCCATCCGCATAGTCCAATTTTGGCATTTCCACGTTTTTGAGTAACAGAGGCCCAATTGCTGCGAACGGCGACGAATCGATAATTGATGGTCATCATACAGCTGCGATATTTTCTTCAGTTCGCACTCTACGTAAGCGTGTTGGTGGTTTAATGTCCAACAATGTAAATTTGGTGCAAAATTTAGTCACAATAGCCCGAATAACCGCTTCAGTGGGTCGATTAAACTGACCATAAAATGGAAGCGCGCGATGAACTTTCTTAACGGAGCACGCATTTTGATAATAAAATTCAATAATTTGCAAGCGTTGTTCGTTTGTAAGACGATTCATGGTTAAATTATAACCAAACTGAAGATGTTTGACAGTGAAACAAAACACGAAACGTGTGTCAGCTGTTTAAACCAGTGTTGCCAAAAAGATAATAGCTAAAAAATCACCCTTTAGTACTTTTTCCGACTTGCAGGTCGATTTTTTAAAAATCTAATATTTAGACCCGCCAAAAAGAAAAAAGATGAAAATGTTTGATTAGAAATGGGACATTCTCCTGGCTCAAGACGATTTTGCTTCTATATTTTTTATTATTAAATTTGAAGTTAACTTGTTCTCTTTTATTTTTATTAAAAGTTGATGTGTTATAACGAAAATTACTACTTTTTTACTACGCGTGGAAATATTTGTAGCGTCCGTTTTGTCGCATCCATATTTCTGCTGAACCTAAGTACAGAAAACTAAGAGATAATTCTCATATTTCATAAATCTACGAACAAAATAGAGGATATATTTCATGTTCATTTACATGTATATATGGAAAAACAAAGTTCTCAAAAAATCGCTGAAAACTTCTGTTTTTTGTCGCGTCCGTTTCAAGGTAAAATTGTTTATAATTTTGTACTAAATCCTGACGATATATTTTTAAAATGTTGTAGTCTTTCTTTAAGCGCTTTAGAACACTGAAAAGACTGATCGACTTTTTCTTTCTTGTTTTTGCCGCAGTTTATGGCGTGCGAATGTCGCGTCCGGGCCACTGGGATATGCCCATATGCAACTCAATGAGATGCCTGTTAGATGGCATGTGTGCTTTATTACTTGGTGCGATTTTTAAATGTGAAATATTTAAAAGTCTAAATTTAATTAAATTTTCAGGAGAAACGACATTATATGCAGAAAACATAATGGACTCCAGACTGTTCTGTTGGCTCTATAGGAGAACAATATAAACGGCCTACAATCGAACAAGCGAAACGCACACTACAGTGGTGGCCACGAGTTTATCACGCTTCACATGTGTTGTTTATAATAACAAATAATTTGCTCTGATAATGAACTATGCGCAAAATATTTGATTTTTAGTGTTGCTTATGGTGTGATCAGTAAGCCCAATAATTTTTTTCGTATTCTTTTGTGTCTTTTTCTCGCACTCTCATGTTTTTGCAAGTAATTCGTAATCTGGGCAAATTTAGCACATTTGATTAAAGTTGTTATTTTTTTCTGTTGTTATTTTCTGGGTAATTTTTACTCAAATGGAAATTATTATTTAACAAAATTTATAATTAGACATTGCTAAAGGAAAAAATTAGTTACAGTGTCAAATTTCATTTGCTCAGGAGCATTTAGAAAAATCCAAAATTTTTGGGAAAATATCGCCTGGATTGGCTAATCGAACACATGTCGGTTCGGATCTAATAGAAAACAATACGAATTGTGTCCTCCAAACATGCAGCACATGCCGAACTACAAATATCAGACGGTAAAGCTTGTTGGCGAAAATCTGACGGTGTATACTGCGTTTTCTGGACACGGCGTTGGTCCAATACACAAAATCGATGCATTAATGGATCAGTATATTTACAAAAATCTACTTGTTGATACTATGATAACATATTCAGATAAAAACATGCCAATTAAGTGGCGTTTTGTGCACGACAACCGACCAAAACACACTTAACGCCAGTGAAGAGCTGTTTGGAGCTGAACAGAATAGATTTTTAAAAATGGTGCAGCAGGGTCACCGGATCTCAATACTATTGAGAATCTATGTAATGGACTTTAACAACATATTATAGCAATAAAACCCAAAAATTTGGCCGATTCCTTGAATGAAACTCAAAATTCCTGATATGCTATTCCACTAGAGACATAGTAGAGAGTATGTCCAGAAGATGTACAACTATTACTCAAAATAGTGGTTATCCAACCAAATATTAAGTTTATAATAAAATGTATTGGTTAGTTCAGTTTTTTTCCGGTTTGATTACAGTTTTTTTAATTTGTGCTAAATTACTGTCCAATCACTTTTCGTATTATTTGTACTTTAGATTGAATAAAACTAAAATGCATCATATGAACCGAACAAAAACAACGTTAAAAAACATGAAAAGAAGTTGAAATATTTTCTTTATAAAGTTACATGTGGTGAATGTGCTAAATTCGTGGCCACCACTGAATATAAAATAATAACAGACGAAATGTTGAAAAATTATTTTGTATTTTCCCCATCTGACATACAAACTACATAAATTACACGATTTCAGCAATAAATATAGGTTTGTCTTCTAGAGATGAAAAATGGTCAATGGGTCCATCAGGAGGATCACCATCAAAATGGAAATATTTCCAACAAGTACATTCCATAATAGGATACTTCACATATAACAGAATGGAATCAGTGATGGAAGAAAGCAGAGGGGTCCATAGCGAACTATTGGACAATATCAAACTACAGTACGAGCTCGATGATCGCAACTAATTACTGCCCATGCCAGTTGTAATACCCGAATAGGTGTGATAACCAAACCCCAAATTGGCCTTTGAATAATTGTCTCAAACTAAGCTCAATAGATTTATTGAACTGTTTACAGCCTTTGGCTTGGATTTTTTCTGATTTGTTAACACCTTATTGCAAAGGTATGAAAGTAAGACATTCGATTTGAGAATCGGTGAATTGTTTCTGGATAATTAGGGTTTGAATGGGCTCTCAGAAATTCTAAAAATATCTTTTGTGAAATAGAGATGTATGGATTTTGATAATCAACTAGAAAATTTAAGATATCGAAAAAGCCGAAGATTTCACCTTTTGGAATTTTGATTTTACAAAAACTTTGTTTATCCAAGAGATTTGCAATCTGCGATAAGTTGTCCAAATAAGTTATTTAACGGGTCTCCGACAACAAAGTTAGTTAACTAATATTCAACACAAAACAATCCCTATTATTTCCCTATTAATATTATAAAACCTTAGTGTAAGTCTGCCTGTCTGTCTGTTTGTTTGTTCCGCAATCACGTGTAAACGGCTGAACCGATGTTGTTGAAATTTTCAGTACAGATAGATAGCAGGTCTGGAAGGAACTATAGGCTAAAGAATTTTTAAAAATTAGCTCTGTGGGCGGAGGGGGCGTGGCAGAAGTGTTTTTGAGAGCTAGAAGGCTGAAAATTGGTACATATATTTTACTGACCACGAAAATGATAAATATGATGCCGAAATTTGGATTTTCATTTTGTGGGCGGAGTGGGCGTGGCAAAAGAGTTTTTAGAGATAGAAGGCTGAAAATTGGTACACATATATTACTGACCACGAGAAAGATAAATATGATGCTGGATTTTGAATTTTCGTTTGGTGGGCAGTGGGGCGTGGCAATAGTGTTTTTGGGAAGTAGTAGGCTGAAAATTGGTACACATATATATTACTGACCACGAGAAAGATCAATTTGATGCCGAAATTTGGATTTTCGTTTAGTGGCCGTAGCAATAGTGTTTTTAAGATAGAAGGCTGAAAATTGGAACATATATATTACTGACCACGAGAAAGAAAAATATGATGCCGGATTTTGAATTTTCGTTTCGTGGGTGGTGAGGGCGTGGCAAAAGTGTTTTTTAGCTAGAAGGCTGAAAATTGGAACGTATATATTACTAACCACGATAATATCAATATGATAAGATCAATATGATACCTGATTTAAATTTTACCATTTATTTTTTTTTTTTGCCTGGCGAAGCGGGCGGGGTTCAGCTAGTCTACAATAAAGAAGCAGGAAATAAACTGTAAGGTCGAAGTTTACTCACTGCACTAATCTCTACTAAAAATACATGATTTGAAGTTCAATATCTCTATTATATCGATTACTAATGCGCGGACCTTTTAATTTCGTCATCTTCGTCCTTGGTTAAATTCAAAGTATCTTCATCTATCCAGAAAATAGGAAACGAAAATTACAACTTTTGTATAGAAGTTGCGATAATCGAGACCAAAAGTTGCACTTATAAAGACTCCAATGCTAATATTTAGTTGGTTGCAAAGAACGAGCAGTTGCGATAATAGGTTGTTGCGATCATCGACCTCGCACTAATATAATAATAATAGTAATGTGGTTTCATCTGCAGAAATATAAATTGAAGACTTTGTTCCTTTTCAGACGGATAGTCTGCACTGCAGTTTCGTTTTCTATTAAGAATAAGAATTAACACACATTTTAGTATTAAATTAATTTTTTCTTTATTAGAGTTTTGCATTGCGGCTTTTGTGGCTATTGCACAAACATTTGGCAAACTAAATCGACCACATGTCAAAAAACTTCAGTGTGGTTTCAGCAACTCGATTACACAAGAATTCAACTTGATTACATGCAGTGTGACAAAGCTATTACTTACTTGTTTTTTTTTTGTAATAAATATGACATTTTATATTGATAACAAATTTGTCATAATTTAATATTTTTTGGCAATTTCAATGATTTGTTGTTGATTTCACACCCAAAAATCAAATTTATAATTTTGTCCTTTTTGTGCGCTTTGATTCATTGCTGTGATCAGTGATGCCAACTCTAACAGCTTTGTCACACTGCATGCGAAATCTACTTGAAATGTCATAATTTCAAATTTTACATTTGATTTTCAAATTTTACATTTGAATGGGATCTGACATTCGTAAATAGACCTTATGCCATTTCAACTAGATTTCGCATGAAGTGTGACAAGGCTGTTAGAGTTGGCATCACTGATCACAGCAATGAATCAAAAAATAAGTTCTGATTTCCCGCTTCCTTTGCACTCTATTAAACAACACTATACAGTTGTCTCTTTCGCACACTTGACACCTGTGCATTGGATCCCAAGTACAAAAGATTAGTTGCTTTGCGGTCCTCTGTCCGTTTACGTCGTTTTAACGTTCGAATTGTAAAAGTTCTTCACTAAAATTGTGCAAAATCATATGAAAAGAATCAAATTTTAATGAATGTTGCTACGATCAGTGATATGATTAAATTAGTTTCGTGTCGAAGTCAATACTCGATGTGTTTCAGTGGAAATAGTCGCATAAGTTGGTTAGAAATAAATAAAATGTCGCTTTCAGTGTGCCTTCCCGTGGATGTTCGTTCGGAGTGTGTCGTGTGTGTGTTTATGTGTTCGTGTAAGTAAACGGTTGCGCGTTCGGTTCGCGAAAATGATGTCTCTTTATTACAATACTAACAACAAGACAAGCAACTGTTGAGCTTTTTTGGCTCTCGGCAACAGCAACAACAAACCGTTGAAAGAGAGGAGTTTGGAGAGTGAAGACTATTTTTCGTTTTGTTTGTGTTCTGCGATTTTTGATTAGATGTGCATATGAAGTGATGTCGTGCAAAAATAAACCAATTTGAGATTCAATTCATCATAACGGAGTTGAGGTGAGTTTATTACCGTTTTTGAAAATTATTTTTGTTATGAATAATATGAATTAGAGTGAAATAGGATAAATATTAGCGACAAAGAAGGCAAGAGTATGATATCTGAGGCCCCAAGATTTGAATGTATTTTTGAAAAAAAGAACATGAAAAGTTCGGAAAAAAATATTTTTTTTGGCCACATTCAAAATGAAAAATTCGATAAACTATCTTAGTTATCGAAATTGTAAATTAAAAAATCTTTTTATTTTTTTATCATTTGAAATCACCAGAGTACAATAGTAAAGTACATTTTTAGATAAATGACGTAGTTTTCGAGATATTTTTCAATGTTTCCACAAAATGTGAAATTTGAAATTATTAGGCCAACGGTACAATTCAGAATTCAGCAGGCCATGGAGTAACATGGCTATTGCTGCATTTGTGGGAAAACATTTACAATGACCGAATCAAAGAAACATCGTCGTCTACAACCACTTTTAAAAACTCTTCTTTTATTGAATAATTTAATTAATTGATATAAAAATTTAAATTTTAACAATTTTTCCTTTTTGGGTTCTTTTGAAATGACACAATAATTATTTTTGTTATGGAATTTCAACATTTTTTATTCAAATAAAATTACACATCATCTTTATAGAATTTCCATAATCGATAACTATGGAAATTAACGATTACTAAGTTATCCACAAAATATCGAAAATTTGTGTCTTCTAATTTTCGAATTTGAGTACTTTGGAACGAAAAAAGAAACGATTTTTTCAAACATTAACGTCCGATAACTAGGCGAGATATCAATAATATCCAGACCAATTTGTTTCTTAAGAAACTTGGTGTCCCAGATATCATACTCTCCCCAAAATAAATATTTTTCAATTGTTAATTGTGCTCTACCGAAATACTCACTCGATACTGGAAATACTCAGCTCGATCTACAAAAAAACATGGACGAATTTTAACCTTTTAATTTTTTATATTTGAAATTTTGCTAATTAAGCGGAAACAAGTTCATTTAAAACTTTGTTGTCCGGAAAAAATTTTTTTAAGATCTTATACAAAAATTATCCTCATTCGAAAATTCCACAATATAAATAGTTCTGACAATAATAATTCTCGCAGACACTAACTGACAGCATTTCTTCGTCATTCAATACAATCTTCCAAAAAATAAAATCGACCAAAAAATAAAAACTTTGACCCACTGTACAAAAAACTCTGACCAGCTGGACTATAAGTTTTGTTCAAAAAATTATCTACTTAACATGCCCTTTCCGAATTATAGAATCAATTCGCTGTTCGGAAAATGATTTTGAACAGTGTTATTAAGACATCTCTTTAGAAATTAATAGTAAAAAGTAAAAAGAAGAAAAGATCACCAAATGGAGAACTGAGTACACAGTTTTTATACATACGAACTTTAGAAGTATGCATATAGCTCAGGTCTAATGACAAATGAGCGCAGCACGGCAAAAAAGTTAGCTGGGTATCTATCTATACCTGCAAAATGGTGTTGAGTTCGAAAAATAAAATATTTATTTTTTGTTTTTATGATTTTTAACATACTTTTAGTATGTAGAACATTTTTTTTCGTATTACAGATTTTCAGATTTGGAATTTGTCTCATACATTTTAAAAGATTTTGCAATTCAGTTTGTTTTATTGCCAATTGTTGTTTCTTAACTTTTTATTATGTCGTCAAAAACTGAATTTGTGACAAATATAGTTATTAAAAAATTCACCTTTTGGAATACATGTATGACTTAAGACCAAAATAACTTTTTTACTTTGAAAGCCTTTCGCTAATAAAGTACATATTTAGAAAGGTTGAAGCGTTCAAAAAAATTACCAAACTTTGTTCGAAATTTAAAATCGGCCATAACTTCTTAAATATACGAGAAAGAAGCTCAATCTGTGATCAGTATAAAGTCCGGAATATATTCAAAATTTTAAATCGGCCATAACTTCTTAAATATAAGAGATAGGGCGAAAAGAAGCTCAATCTGTGATCAGGTGAAAGTCCGGAATTTATTCCAAATTTTAAATCGGCCATAACTTCTTAAATATAAGAGATAGAGCGAAAAGAAGCTCAATCTGTGATCAGTAGAAAGTCCGGAATATATTCAGAATTTTATATAGGCCATAACTTCTTAAATATAAGAGATAGGGCGAAAAGAAGCTTAATCTGTGATCAGGTGAAAGTCCGGAATTTATTCCAAATTTTAAATCGGCCATAACTTCTTAAATATAAGAGATAGAGCGAAAAGAAGCTCAATCTGTGATCAGTAGAAAGTCCGGAATTTATTCCAAATTTTAAATCGGCCATAACTTCTTAAATATAAGAGATAGAGCGAAAAGAAGCTCAATCTCTGATCAGGTGAAAGTCCGGAATTTATTCCAAATTTTAAATCGGCCATAACTTCTTAAATATAAGAGATAGAGCGAAAAGAAGCTCAATCTCTGATCAGGTGAAAGTCCGGAATTTATTCCAAATTTTATTCCAAATTCTTAAATATAAGAGATAGAGCGAAAAGAAGCTCAATCTCTGATCAGGTGAAAGTCCGGAATTTATTCCAAATTTTAAATCGGCCATAACTTCTTAAATATACGAGATAGAGCGAAAAGAAGCTCAATCTGTGATCAGTAGAAAATCAGGAATATATTCAGAATTTTAAGTCGGCCATAACTTCTTAAATATAAGAGATAGACCGAAAAGAAGCTCAATCTGTGATCAGGTGAAAGTCCGGAATTTATTCCAAATTTTAAATCGGCCATAACTTCTTAAATATACGAGAGAGAGCGAAAAGAAGCTCAATCTGTGATCAGTAGAAAGTACGGAATATATTCAGAATATTAAATCGGCCATAACTTCTTAAATATAAGAGATAGACCGAAAAGAAGCTCAATCTGTGATCAGGTGAAAGTCCGGAATTTATTCCAAATTTTAAATCGGCCATAACTTCTTAAATATACGAGATAGAGCGAAAAGAAGCTCAATCTGTGATCAGTAGAAAATCAGGAATATATTCAGAATTTTAAGTCGGCCATAACTTCTTAAATATAAGAGATAGACCGAAAAGAAGCTCAATCTGTGATCAGGTGAAAGTCCGGAATTTATTCCAAATTTTAAATCGGCCATAACTTCTTAAATATAAGAGATAGACCGAAAAGAAGCTCAATCTGTGATCAGGTGAAAGTCCGGAATTTATTTGAATTTTTAAATTGGCCATAACTTCTTAAATATAAGGGATAGAGCGAAAAGAAGCTCAATCTGTGATCAGTAGAAAGTCCGGAATATATTTAGAATTTTAAATCGGCCATAACTTCTTAAATATAAGAGATAGAGCGAAAAGAAGCTCAATCTGTGATCAGTAGAAAGTCCGGACTTTATTTGAATTTTTAAATTGGCCATAACTTCTTAAATATAAGAGATAGAGCGAAAAGAAGCTCAATCTGTGATCAGTAGAAAGTCCGGAATATATTTA